>ML777024.1:624209-670402 GCA_009831015.1 Picea engelmannii
TTTATTTTCAGTGTTTGCTAGCTGCATTGTTCATGGGTAGATAACATGGCCTTAGTTGTCATAACCCATTCTTCATTACTGCATATTAGTGTTTAGGGGGGGTATTGGAGATATTACACACACCTAGGATATTTTTCCTTATTTTCATATATTTATTAGTCATTATTGAGGGTCTCATGTTTTTTAGGAACCTATCCTACATTCTAGGATAAAATTCTCTTATGTTTATATTCAATTACACTTAGTTATACTAGTGGAAGTCACTCATGCATGGAAACCTTGGTTTTATCACTAGCAGTTGCATGTTGTTCTCTCACTTCCACACGTATGACTCAGTTAACTGAAGACTACATGACTTGTTAACTAAGACTAGGTGGAATTTAACTCTGGTAACTACATGTGTGTGTCAATATCCCTCTATACCACCACTATGGTACATTATATTCTCTTCCGATGCACATTAGTTGAGCTATACAAATTATATCATGTGTAAATTATCATTCATTCATTTGGTTAATACAATTGTTGTTCTCTTCTCTCCAATTTTTCTCTCATATTCTCTATTTTTCCATCATCAAGGTCCAAAACGTTAAACATACTAGCCATGACTCATGGCGACATTTAGACATATATTTACATACTGGGGAAAACAGGGTGTTACAAAGACCTCCACCACATAACCAAATACATTTATACATCAAAATTCACATCTCCCCAATAATGAATGCATGACATCTATATATACCTATTCACACTTGCACATGAGACCCCTTTACTATTTAGTCCCATATACGCCCCCCCTTACGGTCATATCATATACATTTAACCCTATATATTCCCCCTTTAGATCATAACAATCTATGATATTAAAACTTTGATAAGGACATATATTAGAGCTTTGGCATCTTTTTGGCAGAGCTCTTAAAATTGTTTTTAACATTAGGAATTTATGAGTAGATCAGATTAGAAAATAAAAATAATAATTTATGTTAGTGAAATATATATATATATATATATATATATATATATATATATATATATATATATATATATATATAAAGAGAAAAAAAATGTGAATAGAATATTTAGATAAAAATATTGTAACTATGCAAGTATAAGCATCTTAGCAATAATCATTATATTTGTATATATCCATATTTATATAAATTAAAATTTTTATTTATTAAAATTTTAAAAATAAAATTATGTAAAATTTTGTTGAAAAAAGATAAAATTTAAAACATTAAATATTTCAAAAATATTAAATAATTAATAATTAATAATTAATAAAATCTTTTTTCATATTTGTTAAAAAAAATTATTCATAATTAATCATACATAAACTATATTCATTAGAATCATTAGAATAACTCTATAGTTTTGCATGGAATAACTATGTGGCTTTGAACTTTGTCATCTTTGAACTCTATGGTTTTGTGAATTCTACGATTTTTGAACTCTGCAGCGATGTGAATCTATATTTGAACTTTGTGATCTCTCTAAACTTTGCGGTGATACATTGTGGCTTTGTAGTTCTAGCTTCTTCAACCCGGTGAGCACCTGGGTGCGTGTTCGTAAATCAGGTGAGTCAATTGTTACTTTTTCAAGTTTAATTTAAAATATATTTATAATTTAGTAGCACATGAAAATTAATGAGATTTAAAAATAAATAAATTTTCTTTTTTTATTATAAAACAAAATATTAAAAAAAAATTATTAAATTTTTTAAAGTTTAATAAGTAAAACTTGATTTTAGAGATAGTAATTATTATCATTATTATCAATTGAAAAAAAAAGTTTATATTTTTAAAGTCAATCCAAAATAACAATTGTTAATTATTTTCTCTTATTTTCAAGATGAGCACTCCACCACTTCCAAAACCTCATACTATAAAGGGGAGGCCCCCAAAAGTCATCCTAGAGAGTCTTTATGATTATATAGAATCATTAGAAAAAATGAGAGAAGAAAGAGATGCAAAACTCCAAATAGAGTTAGAATCATTAGAAAAAATGAGTGAAGAAAGAGAACTAAAACTCCAAATGGAGTTAGAGGCAATGCTTGATAAAACAATTTAGACTCTTCAAAGATATGTTTCAAACACACATATAGGATAGATTGGTAGGGTTCAAGAGTCAATTGTAGATAATGGAGGCTAAAATACAAGAAATGGATAAAAAAAAACAATCATCCCAATACGAAGAGGTTGAAGAAAATTACAACTTGAGAGATAAGATTAAAGAGCTAGAAGAAAAATTTACCAACAATTTGGCTCTAGGTAGTCTAGAAAACAAATTGGATATCAAAACCATCAAAGAGGAAATGAATAAGCTAATCAAATTAGATCATGAGAGTAATAAAAGTGATTTGTATTTTATGAGAAGAAAAAAATGAATACAGATCTATATTATTAACATAGAGATACAATGAACAATAACAGAGATACAATAAAATTTGGCTTTTATTCAATAAGGAAATATGCTAAAACTGTAAAATGCAGACTGACATAAGTTTTCTAGAATGGTGGGGGCTTATCTCTGAGAAGAGATGTGATAGTTGCACTCATTCACAAGAATATGAGTACAATGAGGCTAAAAACTTTTTTTTACATCAAACATGAATGTCAAAACCCTATACATCCAAACACCTAAACCTAGGAGATGAAGTTCCAAAAGTCAGGTGGGCCCCATTGGGGTAAGTTGATACATCAACTACCTGGGGTCGTAACTTTTGCATACAATATTCATTTTAGGCGCATGATAGCATGTTGGAAAGGTCTGTCAGAGGAATACACATTATGTTGTCACACTCTAACTTTGTTTACACTTTGACTATGGTGGGACAAGAAAATGTTGTTTAGGGCCTCAAAACAGCCCCAAAAGTTCATGGCCCGAAAAGCTAGAAACAAAACTACCAATATGAAATATGTATGTGAGATTTTTGGAATAGGTGGTTGTCCATCGATATCCACCTAGATCAATCCTCCTCCCTTAGGAAGCAGTGTTAACTATTGCATTGAGTTCCCCCATCAGATGAGAAAATTTATGTTGAATTTGGCCCCGGGTGAGCCACTTTCCTTGGTGCAGGAGTTTCCCTACTTTGACAACCCAAAAAATATGGATCTTTTTTTGGCGAGTTCCCTTGATGTTATTGGATAAATCCATAGGTGCGGACACTAACCAATCTCCCTAGATCCACCTGGATCTAGAACAAAGCAAGATAGAACATGACTCTTTCCCTAGATTTTGACCATTGAATTAAATAGGAGGCAAGAACTAATAACATACCTTATTATCACTTCATACGGTCTTTGTTGCTCCTGCTTCACTCCAGTGCTCTCGTGCAGTCAAGACCAAGACAACACAAACCAACCAAAGTGAAGAAAGCATGATCTATTCAATGGTCAATCTATGTATATGATCAAGGAACTATACAATAAAGTGGAAATAGCTTTATGGGAAAGGGACATATTATTGTATCATATTAATGGAAAGTAAAGATTACAACCTGAGCCTTGATGTTGCAAACTTCCTTTCGATGGCCCTTGCCTCCGACACACACACTTACTTGCATGAAGAAGATCAACCCCTTTGGATAAACTTGTTGGAGTCTCCAAGCTGTTGTAGCTTCAGTCCTTCACACAATTCTTTCACTAATTCTCCAATGAATCTTGCTTAACCTTGCTTAACCTTGCTTAACCTTTTCCATGAGAATTCCCTCAATATATAGGAGAGAATGAATTAGTTACTTGGATAAGAATGATCCCAAAATATTAGGAAATCCAGTACTAGGATAACCATTCGAATGCCATCTCATCCTTCTAGAATCATCGAGAATTCATCTTTTTCCTTTCTTTAGAAAGAGTTCGCACCCTAGCAGTTCAACACAGTGCAAACTTCTCGCACCCTAGCTTAAGGTAGCCTATGAGAATCATGCATTCTCGCAGGCAAATATACTAGCAGCCTGCGGACAGTCTTCAAAAATGAGTTTTCTGGAAGAGATGAAAATAACTTTTTCTCAGGAGAAAGTTATTATGAAGATCCTGAGTACACCATCATTAATACATCATCATGATGACCAAAATCATGGGTAACATAATGCCCCCAAAGTATGAGGTGGGAACTAGTGATAGCCGATAGACTTTGTAAGCTGCATGTGTGTGTCGAGAACCAAGAGCACACCTAATCAGAAACCTGTGAACAACCAAGCATCTGCGGAATATCATATATATCAATTCTAAGGTAGGCATTCCCATACTCAGATCACAGATTGATGACATTATAGACATGGGTCATGGCCACCAATCATACACTGTGGATCCATGCTCTCAAAATATAGCATAGCCACCGGAATACACTGTGGATCTATGCGAGAAATTTCAAATCAAGACGACATAGCCACGAGACATACACAGTAGATCTATGTGTCACAAATTATACATACTCTATCGCAACCTGGATCATAAAGATGATATCCAGGGTCTGCAATCTTGTTGCCCAAAGTACGAATCTAACTATGTGATTACATGTGTTGAAGTCGAACATGGTAGAAACCACTTGATTAGTGGTCATTGATGTAACCGTTAACAAGTGTGAGGGAAATCACCATTGATGTCAATGACTCCCAAGGTATTGTAGTACAATCCATCGAATGTGAATAAATGAGTTGAAGTCGAACATCTGATGGAATCTTTCGATCAGGGGTCAATGATGTAAACCCACTGTCAAAAGCGAGGAAACCTGCCATTGAGGCATGCAAGCTCCAAGGTACCAAATAATTTCTAAGTCTTGATTCCGGATAATGAGCTGAAGTCGACAGAACAAAACTCATCACAGAAGGGCCTTGATGTATCCCCCATCAATGACACGAAATGAGTAACAGATTTTGAAGGTGAAACAGAGTATGATGTGAATTGGACTGGACACAGGGAAGGCTGACACGGAGAGAATGGATAACTGCAGATGGTCAACTCAATATAGGTTTCAGATGGAATTCTCTTGAACATATGAACAACACGACCAATGATTTTGCAGCATTGACTCAAAGACGACACCGGGAATGACCTTGTAATCAATCGAATGAGAGACAAATGGATTTCCAAAACCGGATTCAAATGATGAATAGGGGGTGTCATGTTCAAGAGCAACACTTACTACCAATCAATATGATGATGAAAACATATCCCTTTCCCAAATTTTCCCCCACCATTTCTGGCGAGTACCTCTTTATTTTTACGCAAGCTTGAGGAGGATAACATATGCTTGTTGATGTGAGCTCATCCTTCGGACGATTCCCTCGGAGTATGTTTAACGAACCCTAAGAAGGAGTGGTTTAGTCCCATCATGGGTCTGTCAATGTTTGTTTAACGAGTCCAGAGATAGAAAACTCGAAGGTTTTTCAAGATTATAGAGTTTGGAAAAACACTTAAAAGAGAACTCTCTCAATTCCTTTTTCGTAAAATAGTCTGGATGAGACCGAAAAAGAGATAAATTATCACTCACCAGATGCGTACTTCAAATACTTTATCGAGCGTGAAAAGAACAAGATCGCTCGGCAATCTTTTCATGTTTAGAAAGTCTAAAAAGAGCTTAAAGAGGACTCCAAGGGGTTCATTTTTCGTATAACCTTTATTAGTCCAAAAAAGTGATAAAAGTATACTCGGTTACATTCTCATTGATTTACGAGCATAAGAAAGAAAAAATACTAAGCTCGATAACTTATTCTCATGTATTTATGAGCATGATAAAAAACAAAGACTAAGCTCGTGATTGTTTTCATTTTTACGCAAGCTTTTAAAACAAAACAAAACTATGCTTGGAATAGATTTTAATTTTTACACAAGCTTAAAAACTAAATGAAACTATACTTGGACCTGGTTTCATTTTTATACAATCTTGAACCAGAAGAAACTATGCTTGAGGTAAGTGGTTTCATTTTTACACAAGCTTGAACCATAGAAAGTTATGCTTGGACTTCCCAACGCCTAACACATGGATGGTTGGTACTTAGCCCCCAACTTAAGAAACTAGTGGCTCAACTTCAGCATGAAGTCCAGAGGCTGAGGAAAATCCCCCCCAAGCTTCGTTTCATCCAACTGCAAAGGAGAATGAAATGAAGCTTCAAATACTAGATGAAGGACTTGACTCAAATAGAGAGGGGGAAAACTATTTCATTTTTTAATGAGCTTGACACAGAAACGAGAACTATGCTCGTAACCTCTATTTCATTTTTTAACGAGGTTGCCACAGAGATGAAAAAAACTATCCTCAAGTGGTTTCATTTTTTAACGAGCTTGAAATCAAAAAATCATGCTCAAAGACCTCTGTTTCATTTTTAACGAGGTTGCCTCAGAGACACAAAAACTGTCCTCGTAACCTCTTCTTGATCATGGATTTCAAGAGGACAATGCTCTGGAGGAAGACCATGTCAAGGGACAAAACTCAGTCATGGCTTCCAAGAGGTCTTCACTGGAAGGAAGAAATACACTCTGGAAGGACACCATGTCGAGGGTCATGATAGGAGTTAAGAGATAAGGCTCTAACAACCCTATCGAAGAGATTACCATGTCAACTACTGAATCTAAGTCGTCAGAAGTTGAAGCCATGGGTGACAACGCCACATAATTGACCTGTGGCAGGGGCGATACTATCTGCATGCAAGAACCATCCAGGGAGGCAATCTAGGTGGGGTCAATGAATGAAAATTGATCAAGAGTCACAACTCGTCCATTGTGAGGGAATGATATCACACAAAAAAGAGTAGACACAATAGCTTTCATGGCATAGACACTATCCTGCCCAAGGAGTAAAGAAAAATCCAAGGGATCTTGGACTACCATGACATCAATGAAGATAGTTTTCCCTCCCAAAGTTACAGGAAACTGAGGAAGGGTCCCTAAAGGTTGACTAGTTCTTCTATTAAAAGTTAACAGATTCTATGTAACTGGCGCATGTGGAGGATAACCTAAATCTTGCCAAGCAATAGAGGACAAAATAATAACAGACGAACCTTCATCTATCAACGTTTGGGGAATGTCCTGACCAAAAACCTGTATTGTAATCTGGAAAGGACTGTAAGAGGGAAGAGGAGGTCTAGTTAGCACACCCCAATCAAAACGGATGGCCTCATTACTTGGAGGGAGTTTCACAGGAGAAGGAGGAATACCCCCTGAAATGGCAGAGTCTGTATCAATGAGAAAAACATGGGCAGTATCGAGCTTACTCTCTAGCGGAAAAGTATGATCAACTGATGATGAGATCAGATCGACCACTTGGGTTTCATTCGCCAAGGGGAGAATGGGGTCGACAGGTGGAAATGGATCGACCGTTTGGATTTCACTCTCTAATGGGAGAGTGGGGTTGACCGAGGATGGGATCAGATCAACCACTTGGTCTACTGGTTCATCCAAAGAAGTGACCAAATTAACCACTTGAGCAACCGGACTGACCGACAGGGGAACCGGATTGATCATTCCATCAACTACAGGTGGGTTGAGAGAAATCTTGCGATAAGAAACTGGAAGTTGAGGATGTGAAACAGTCATATCTTCTAGTAATTTCGAGGCTTCATCTATATGAGGAAAAAGGTGAGTGAGATGACTCCCTTGACATACACGAGAACTTGACTCTACTTTTCTTCTTCCCAACCGTATCATGGTTGGTTGACAGGAGGTTGTCAGCATGTTGTTCAGAGGCTAACGACGTGGATTGGTGAGGATGTGTAGACCATGCTTCTATAACCTTGGATAGACCAGGGCATTCCTTAAAAAGATGGCTACCCTTACAAAGCCTGCAAGGATACTTAGGCTTATGAGTTGTTTGGGTGATCTTGACATCATCAACACTCCCAGCACGATTAACAGTAACTGGTTGTTTTCCAACATGTTTGACAGTGGTTGGAGGTTTTTACCCTTTCTTATCTTTCTTCTTCTTAATCTTTCTTTTCGTCTTCTTCTTATTCACCGAGTTACTAGATTCAAAACTTTCACTCGACGAAGAAGATGAAACAGAAGGCGACATTGCAAGTGAAGAAGGTGAAGAAGACCTTACTGGTGAAGAAGGTGAAGGATCAACATGAGGTTGATGCTCTTGCGGGGAAGTGCTTGTGACTGAAGCACTAACTACATTCGAGATTACCTGAGTGGAAAACAACCATACCGGTAATCCAATAGTGAGACCTGGAAGGCTCAAAGTAGCAATGTGGGGAGGACCAATGTTCCCATAAGAAGGAAAAACAAAAGGTTCCCCTGGATCAGGGGTTCCTTCGTTGGTCATTTCAAGAACTGACGCCATTAAATAAATCCAACCTAGAGTCTACTAGGGAAAACAAACAACACATGCTAAAAATATAGGAAGCAAGCAAACAACCAAAACCTTCTCACAATGAGCACACTAGTTGGTGATGAAATCCAACGTCACAAGAACAAAGGAAGAAGGGGCTGAGATAGAGCAGGTGGAAAAGTTAGGTTGACAACCTACTTAACGGACTTACACCCTAGTGCAAGCTCCCACACATAATCATGGGTATACCCTCTAAGGAGCCCGAGTGAGTTTGGCCAACGTCGATTCTAGGTACCATGAAGACTTGCCCCTCCACAATCACCTTGTGTAAAGACCCTAAAGAGATAGGCCACTAAGGTTACCAATCACTACAGTGATTACTGGGGAAATAGTCGACAGTCCGATCCATGTGCAAGGGCAGGGTATCTAGCCTAAAATCAACTTGAAAAGATTCCACTCATCATTGTGGGTATACCTCTCAAGCGACCCCCATAATACACGTAATCGCTACACCAGGACCAACAAAGAAGGGTGAGTAACTCTGCTAGTCTCAATGCGACCTCGTGCTTGACCCTTGTGTTAGAAGGGCTTCCCAGGACAAAATGTAATAAGTGGATTTAAACACTCCCTAACTCAAGATTCTATGTTTGCTTGCAACTTTGGAAAGTTATCTTTCATACCTATTCCAGAGACCTACGACTAATCTAATGTAGGTTTGCTACCAGAAAAGATAAAAATGTCTAATCAATTTTTATAAGCGCTTTATTTTATGGTTGTTATTACTCAAAAGGAAAATGGCGTGGACAATATGGTGTTTTGACCAACTCGAAAATTATGCAAAGATATGAATATGAAATATTTTCATTTCGATGAAAGCTATGCTACGAGAAGGAGAAAACATTTATCATTCCCATATGCACAATGTCCCAAAATATATTAAACTCATCAATATCAAGATTCTCAAGAAATGAGAAAAAGGTACTAAACACCAATGCACAATTCATGGCCCCCCTCGGCCATAAGGGGGGAAATTTTCCATAATTTAAAATAAAAAAACGCCAAGAATCATGCAATTTCGCTACTTGAAATGCAAGGATGCCCCCAATCTAAAAGAAAGAAAATAAATCTTTTTGTTTCAAAAATTTAACTAAAAGCAATAATGAATTTTGTTAAAACAAAGAAACCCAAACTAGTCTTTTCACTTGCATGAAAAATATGATCTTTCGATCAATAAGAAAACGAGAAAAGACCAAGAAAACTCAACTTTCAACCAATCATTGGTTCTTAACTAATCAAACACACTCAGATCCAAAATCAGAGAGTATGGTTTTGCCAAGAAAAGTCAAGAAACAAAAATCAAGACAAAATTGACAAGAAGAGCTTTGAAATCCTAAGACTATTCATGCACGCAAACGAAGACAAGAAAGACATCAATCAATGGTACAAGAAACTCTTATAAGGCACCTAGACTAATCTGGGCATTTGAAGATGTCAAAGCTCAAATCCAAACTTTTGAAAAATGGTGTTCACAGGCAGGCAATATGACATAGTGCGAGAATCACTGATTCTCGCAGGTGACCCTTGAGCAGGGTGCGAGAACCTCGCACTGAAACCTAAAGGAAGAGTGCGAACTCTACCAATTCTCATAGGCTGCAATGAAGTACATTGTGAGAATTCCTGAACATAATCAAAAATTTGAAAAATGAAGCAAAATTGAAAAAGGCCTCGGGACCCAAAGGGTCTATCAGGATATCCTGAAGACTCAGAGATTGATAGGATAGGAGAAAACGTGAAACCAGAGAAAATGGCCATAGAAAAATACCAAAATCCACAAAGAAAAGGGAATGATCCCTAGTGGAGTCACCAATTTTGTTATTGGATAAATCTGTAGGTACAGACACTAACCGATCTCCCTAGATCCACCTGGATCTAGAACAAAGAAAGACAGAACATGACTCTTTCCCTAGATTTTGACCATAGAATTAAATAGGAGGCAAGAACTAATAACATACCTTATTATCGCTTCCTATGGTCTTTGTTGCTCCCACTTCGCTCCAGTGCTCTCGTGCAGTCAATACCAAGACAACACAAACCAACCAAAGTGAAGAAAGCATGATCTATTCAACGGTCAATCTATGTATATGATCAAGGAATTATATAATAAAGTGGAAATAGCTTAATGGGAAAGGTACATATTACTGTATCATATTAATGGAAAGTAAATATTACAACCTGAGCCTTGATGTCGCAAACTTCCTTTTGATGGCCCTTGGCTCCGACACACACACTTGCTCACTTGCATGAAGAAGATCAACCCCTTTGGATAAACTTGATGGAGTCTCCAAGCTGTTGTAGCTTCAGTCCTTCACACAATTCTTTCACTAATTCTCCAATGAATCTTGCTTAACCTTGCTTAACCTTTTCCATGAGAATTCCCTCAATATATAGGAGAGAATGAATTAGTTACTTGGATAAGAATGATCCCAAAATATCAGGAAATCCAGTACTAGGATAACCATTCTAATGCCATCTCATTCTTCTAGAAGATTCCCTTCTAGAAGAATTGAGAATTCATCTTTTTCCTTGCCTTAGAAAGAGTTCGCACCCTAGCTGTTCAACATAGTGTGAACTTCTCGCACCCTGGCTTAAGGCAGCCTGCGAGAATCATGCATTCTTGCAGGAAAATATACTAGCAACCTGCGAACAGTCTTCAAAAATGAGTTTTCTGGAAGAGATGAAAATAACTTTTTCTCAGGAGAAAGTTCTTATGAAGAGCCTAAGTACACCATCATTAATACATCATCATGATGACCAAAATCATGGGTAACACTTTACCTATGTATCAACAATATGATCAATGGATTATTATTCCATGCATCCAAGATTGAGCTCTATTGGTGTCAATTGTTCTAGTAACTCTGACGTGTCCAATAATGGTGGAAAGTATGGTCGAAGGAGGTCCAGATTAAACTATGGATGCAAGCCAAGGAAGGGGGGAATGTTGAGCTCAAAATCATTATCACCCACAAACTTTCCAATGGTATAAGGTCCATAGCGGAGTGGATGAAGCTTCTGATGGGGCCCTGTAAGGCGTTCTTTCTACAAGTGAAACCAAAATTTATCTCCCACTTGAAACTTGTGTGGCACCCGATGTTGATCATAGCACCACTTGTACATGGCATTGTACTTCTACAAAATATCCTGAACCTATTGGTGGATGTGTTGGATCCGCTCAATGAACTAGTTATATTTTTGACATCAGTTTGAGCATGGGACGCGGTTTCCTAGGTGGATGCAAGGGGTTGTGCAACATCCATGGTACCGAATGGTTGAAATCCCAATCCCACCTAAAAGGGGCTATGTATGGTTGAGTTATGCATGGATTTTTTGTAGTTGTGTTGAACATAGGGAAGAATCTCATCCCATGTGTGTGGATTCTTGGAATTGTACATGCATAGGAAATGCACGATCATTCGGTTGGTGACCTCAGTTTGGTCATCCATCTGGGGGTGAAAGGTAGTGGATTTGGTGAGCTTGGTATCCAGCAATGACTAGAGGCTCAACTAGAATGTGTTGAGGAACCAGCTATCCCGATATGAGATGATGGATTTTGGTATCCCAAAATGTACCCACACTTGTTTGAAGAAGATCTTGGCAGTGGAATTTTCTGTGATTCTCTTCTTGTAGGCATCCAAAATCACCATTTTAGAAAAACGATCAACCACCACAAAAGCATAGTCATTTATCTGCTTGTTGACAAAAGGCTCGGCATGTAGTTCATTGAGATGGATTCCTAGGTCATTTTGGGATTAGGAAGAGGGGTGTACACTCCTTGTTTCTTAATGGTAGACTTGGAAATGGCACAAGAAGTGCAACACCTGATATAGTTTCTAACATCATATCAAAGTTTCGGCCAATAGAAATGTTGTTGCATCACAAACATTGTCTTTTCTACATCGAAGTGTCCTACCACTCGACTTTAGTGGGATTCCCAAATGAGCCTCTCTCGCTCTCTTGATGGAATACATAGATGGTCCAGATGGCACAACATCCCATACTAAAGATGGAAATAAATGAAAATTGTGTTTTCACCCAACTTTTGGTAGGTGGTAGTGAAGTTAGGATCTCTCTCATAGAGCTGGGGCCATCTTGAGGTCTCGTGGCTGTAGGAGTTTAGCACCATGGTGAGTGTTGCAACTGGCGAGCAGTGAGGAAATCAAAGACATGGTTGATGCTTCATGTATTATACTTGATGTTGATATGGAACTGCTGCAAGTATGTGGACCACTTCTGATTGCAGTCATTCTGCAATTTTCCCCGACTTTGTATGAATTGAAGTGGCCTATGATCAGTGTGGATGGTTGTTTTCTTCCTGAGAATGTAATTTATCCATTGGCGACAAGATTACACAATGGAGTACATTTCTTTTTCATAATTAGGGTACTTACATACGACATATGATAGTGTCTCACTATGATAAGCCATGGGTTGTCTATGTTGAGTGAGAACCACGCCCACAACACAGTCTTAAGCATTTGTCTCGATCTCAAATGGATATTGTAGGTCGGGTAATGAACGAACTAGGTTTGAGCACAAGTGGCTTCAAATCATTGAATTCTTGTTTTTGTGGTAGGACCCACACAAAATTTTCCTTACCACCACCCCTGGTTACTTGGCTAAGGGCCCATGTAATATGGGAGAATCCCAACATGAACCTTCGATAGAAATTGGTAAAGCCTAAAAACTATGAAGATCTGTGAGTTTGGTTGGGGATTTCCAGTCACGAATGACCTATATCTTGGCTGGATCCACATGCTCCCCATGCTCATAAAAAATGTATCCTAGGTACTGAACCTTGTCCATCCCGAAGGATAATTTTTCCAAATTTGCATATAGCTTGTGTTTCCGCAAAGTGTGAAAAACCTGTTCTTGTTGTAAATGAGGATGTCATCCAGATAGACCACCACAAAAAGGGCTTCAATATATCATCCATCATCCTCGTCAAAGTTTTTTGGGCATTCAACAAACCAAAGGGCATGACCAACCATTCAAAAAAACCTTCTTTGGACTTGAAGGTCATTTTCCATACATCTCTTTTCTCTAATGGGACCTGATGGTAGCCAAAATTCATATAAATCTCACTAAATTATTTGTATCCCTTGATTTGGTCAAGGAGATCATTGATTCAAGGAATCATGTATCGGTTCCTGACTGTAATTTTATTTAGGACCCAGTAATCGATGAAGATTCGCCAAGTCCTATCTTTCTTCTACACAAGCATGATTGTCTTCCACACTGTGATGAGTTGGGTCAGATGTGCCACTTTTGGAGTAGTTCTTAGATTTGACGCTTGATCTCCTTTATTTCTAAGAGAGAGTGATTATAGACTAGCCCATTGGGTAGTGGTGCCCTAGGGGTCAAATCAATTGAATGCTTGACCTGACAATGTAGAGGTACCCGAGTGGGTGAGGAGAATATGTATTTGTATTCTTCCACGACCTTATCCACTTTCCTCTGTTGCATGGAGATTTTATCCATGGAGGCCATGGATGTTGCTACAACCTTTCTATCACTTTGAGAGAGAATCTCGAAGAAAACAAACTTCCCCATTTGAGAGATGACCTTCCTACATTGCTTGGAGAAGATCAAGAAAATGGCAGTAAGTGGGACTACCTTGGGTATCTTGTACAATTTCCTGTCCAAAGTAATAATAACACTATGACACCTAGACTCATATACAACATGACATTTCCATAAATACAGTTGGCCCAAAATAAAATCACAAACTTCAAGGGGATAAACATCACACAATACCTCATCTTTGAAAGGCTTGATGCCATAGTATATGCAACACTATTGGTTGATGTGAATATCGCTACCTTGGCGAATTCATATGATGGTGTATGGTTGTGGGTGCAGTGTTGTCGGCAAGGCCAACTACTTGTCAACATATGCTGAGATGATGTTCTTCTTGCTACTGTTATCAACTATAAGTGTAGTAGTGTACCCTTCACCCACATCTATGAATGAAAGAGGCGCTCTCCTTACTCTGGCTCTTCATGTTCACTGGGTTGGATATTGGTGGTAGAAACAGTGGCACAGGGTTATGTGTCAATAATCCATATCCCATTTTTTGGTTCTGACTCTGAGTCAGAACCCGCATCTGATTTAGAAGCTTTCACCTCCACCACCAATGACTTCTTTGAGCGAGAATCAATAGTGTTCTTACAGGGGCTCTTATCAAAGTCGCACCACTTCCCAGTGTCTTTCTTCATCTTTCAATTTTCCTTCTTTGTTTGCAGATTAGATTGGCTTTCCTGAGGCTATCCATATTTTCTCTTTCTTTTGTTCTATGGGTTGGGGCTTCCCTTTCCCTTCTTCTACTATGAGGGGTTTCGAGACCCAAACTGTTGCGTCTTTTTCTTAAGCTTTTTCTCTATTTTGAAATCATATCGATAGGCCGTTCCCAAGCATGAAATGTCCAAAAAAAAAAAATTTGTCTACATGTATCTATGTATACCATCACGATACTTGAGCACTAGATTGTTGGGTATGTGTTATATTGTTTGCACAACTAGCCCTAGTGTTAGCTACGTTGCACTGAGTGCATAGGGGGGTTTGAGAGGGCCCTCTAGGCCCCCCCTTTGGGGGTTTCATAGGGGTGATATCCCCCATACGTGGGGGTTTGGGGGTAGCGCCCTCGAGGAAAAAAAAAATCCCTGGGAAACATGTTGCGTTTTACCTCATTTTTCATGTCGCCTTGATTTTCATGTCCATTGTTGGGTGGTTTTTTGGCACATGATTTTTGTCGATGGTTTTCTATTTCTAGTTAAGGAATTAGGGTTGTTGACTAATCCAATTCATTGGGTTAGGGTTTTGGATGCCTCTAAATCCTATATGTATATTGTATTGTAAACAATGTATCACTATGAATGAATATGTAATAGGATAGTCTTCCTAGTTTGGGTTTCTAGGAGAAAAATATCTTTGTAATGTGTGTATTTTTTATTTTATATTTTATGTTCTTTTATTGAAAATATGTTTGCAGTAAAATATTGTACAAGGTTAAAATATACATTTGGTATCAGAGCTTTTTTGGCTTCAAGGGGATGCCTTTGTGGTCAAGGGTTTGGCTTGGGACTGTGATAAGCCTTGTTACATTGGGAGATCTATGGTATTATTTTTTCAGGTGAAAAGAAATAGTGAGTAGTTTGAAAATGGAGATCGAGAATTTTAATGCGAATTTTTTTTAGTTGTGGAAGCTCAAGATGGAAGATATGTTGGTGGAAAGAGATTGGTGGATCCAGGTACTGCACCTACATGAACTTCAGCATATGAATGGAAAAGGTTGGATTGGAAGGTGAAGAGAACAATCCAACTGTATCTTTGATATTTAGTATTACTGAATGTGTCAGAGGAAGCTACATCCAAATATTTATGGGATAAGTTGGGGAAGTTGTATCAGTCTAAGTTTCTAGTAAATAAACTATTCCTGAGAAATAAGTTGTATAACCTCAGGATGAGAGATGGAGACTTGGTGGTAGAGAATTTGAATGCCTTCAATATTGTGGTAATTCAGTTAGTATCTGTTGAGATTAAAATTTTAGATGAAGATAAGTGTATCATTTTAATGTGCTCTTTACTAGAATTGTTGGATAGTTTGGTTGTGTCCATAGGTAGTAATACAACTTCCTTGAATTTTGATGAATTGGTCGCATCTTTGTTGTTGGAGGAGATGAGATGAAACAAAATGGAAGGACAAAGCACAAATGCATTATTTGCTAGAGGATGCTCCTAGGAAAGAAATAGATCTAAGTCCTCAAGTGGGAGATCTAAGTTTAAGGGAAGATCTACGTCTCCCATAAATTTTGTAAAGTTATGCTGGAGATGTGGAAAAGAAACCCACTACAAGAAGCACGGTAAATCCAAAGTTGAGAAAAAGAAGGGATCTGAAGAATATCCTTCTATAGAAGAAAATACATCTAAGGAAGAAGGAGGGGATGTGTACTTGGATTCTTCAAGAAAACATGCTGATGATGAGGCATGGTTGGTTGAATCTGGTAGCATCCTTTCATATGACTCCCCATAGGGAGTGGTTCTGTGAATATGAAAGGTATGATAGGGGTAATGTTTTCCTAGGTGATGACTCGACAACCAGAATCATAGGTCGAGGAAAATTATAGTTGAGGGTCATAGATGGAAGGATTAGAACACTACCTGGTGTTCTGCACATCCTAGGTTTGGCCAAAAGTTTGATTTATGTAAGAAAAATGGACGATGCAAGGGTAAAAACAATATTTTAAAAGGAATCCTACAGGATGGTTCGAGGAGCAATGGTGTTGCTAAAGGGAGTTTGTTTTTTTGGAACTCTATATAAGTTGCAATGAGGCACTATTAGTGATGGTTGTAATAGTTCCATTATTCCTGATATTGGAGTTGAAGAAGAAAGAACTCCTACAGTCTTTGGAGAAAAGGTTATGATGTTGCGTCAAAGACTAGGAAATATCTGACAGAAGGGTCTTCGACTACTACACGGTAAAGGTATGGTTGAAGGTATGTCTAACTTCTCTTTGGATTTTGATTTCTATGAACATTGTGTATATGGGAATCATAATCATGTAAGATTCCCCTCTAGTGAAACGAGGGAAGAAGGAATTTTAGAGCTAGTTCATACTATCGAGGAATACTTTGATATATTTCCTCAGGAAGAAATATGAAGTCTTTGATAGGTTTAAACAGTTTAAGGCTCTTGTTGAGAATCAGACAGAGAAAAGAATTAAGGTGCGAGGAAATATAATGGCAGAGAGTTCTGCAGGAATGAATTTGAATAATTTTTTAAGAAGTGTGGTATATCAAGGAAGAATATTACTCCATATACACCTCAGCAAAATGGAGCTATAGAAAGAATGAACAAGTCGTTGATGGAAAAATAAAGGTGCATGCTTAGTGGTGTTGGGTTAGGGAAAGAATTATGGGCAGATGCAGTGGGTACTTCATGTTACCTGGTCAATATATCACACTCATCAGTGTTGGATGACAAGACTCCAAAAGAGTTATGGACTAGTAAGAAACATTCTCTCACACATCTCAAGGTATTTGGATGTGAGGCCTATGTTCATGCTCCAAAGAAAAAAATGAGTAAGGTAGATAAGAAGGATGAAAAGTGTATCTTTATTGGGTATAAATATGGTCTCAAAGGTTATAAGCTTTGGAACTGATAAAATATGAAGGTTGTGTATAGTCGAGATGTGGTATTTAGAGAAATGAAGGATGTTGTTAAACAGGAAGTCCTACCAAGTAAGGAAGAACCGAAGAAAATAGATTTTGATTTAAAGGATGATGAATCAAACTCTACAGAAGAAAATGAATCAGAAGAAGAAGATATTCATACTCCAATATTGAGGATATCGGTTCGAGAAAGGAGGCTACCGGAAAGGTATACCCCATCTAATTTCCGCTCCAAATTTTCTTTGTCTATTGCTGATGATGATCCTAGAATTGTCAGGGAGGTAGTGGATTCAGAGGATAGAAAGCTCTGAAAAAATTACATAATGAATAAATGGCAGCCTTGGATAAGAATGAGGCTTGGGATCTAGTGGAGTTTTTGACCGGAAGAAATCTCATTGGAAGAACATGGGTATTTAAAAACAAGTTGAATGCAGAAGGAAAAGTGGAGAAATACAAAGCTCGATTAGTAGAAAAGGGTTACTGCCAGGTTGAGGGAATTTATTTTGGTGAGATTTTTTCTCATGTTGCCAAGTCAACTTCTTTAATATTTATGTTATGTGTTGTTGTTTAATTTGATTTTGAAGTAGAACACATGGATGTGAAGACAACATTCCTACATGGGTATGTGGAAAAAGAAATCTATATGAAGAAGTCAGAAGAATTTTTTGTGAAGGGAAACAAGGAGTTGGTATGCAAGATAAAAAAAGTCCATTTATGGTTTAAAACAATCATCAAGGATGTGGTATAAAAAAATTGATACTCATATGTTGGGAATTGGCTTCACAAGACGCAAAGAGGATCACTGTGTGTATTTTAAATTAATTGGTGATCATTTGATTTATTTTTTCTTGTATGTGGATGACATGTTTCCAATAGGAAACAACAAGGAGATTATCCAGGATGTGAATACTTAGTTGTCCTATAAATTTGACATGAAGGATATTGGTGTTGCAAATTTTATTTTGGGCATGGAAATTAAAAGAGATCAAAAAAAGAGGAAACTCTGGTTAAATCCGGGAAAATATGTCAAGACAATATTTCAAAGGTTTAATATGAAGAAATGTAAACCGGTCAAGGCCCCTATTCATGTTGGTGTAAATTTATCTATGGAACAGTGTCCAAAGACACAGGAAGAGGAGGAGGACATGTCTCGTGTTCCATATGCAAGTGTAGTTGGCAGTTTGATGTATGCAATGGTATGTACTAGACCGGACATTGCACATGCAGTGGGAGTTTTGAGCAGGTATATGTCAAAACCAGGGAAGGAGCATTGGACAACATTAAAAAGGGTTTTCAGGTATTTGTGTGGCACTGCTAGCTATGGATTGTGCTACCAAGGAAGATCGAGATTGGACAGAGTGTTGGACACACATGGCTTTGTGAATGCATACTGGGCTGGAGATCTGGATCGTAGGAGATCTACAAGTGGGTTTAATATTCCAGATATAAAAAGGTATGCAAAACAAAAATAAATATCTAGAAATGGCAGATGGAAAAAAATATAACCAGAACAACACCACAATAATATCAAAATGATACCAAAATAACACCAAAAAGAGAACTTTGATTACTGAGAGCAATGTTCACTTTCCTCTTCGAGAGGGAAACCTCCAGCAGAGCAGAGCTCTATTACAATAATATCCAAGACAAAACTTCTCGTACCCTCGACTCCTATTTATACTAAATATGTCTATCAAAAGAACAATCTAGAGGAAGATCCTTCTAGAAGCTGAAGCTTATATTAGGTATTCTTACATTTGAATTTTTTTTCCTTATTTATAGGCCTTATTAATATTGACCTTTATTACATGGAAATATATTATTCTACCTATGTGAGGGGTTAGGTCCTTAACATGTCCTTCCCCTTAAAAACAACCTTGTCCTCAAGGCTTGAGATGAGGAAATTGTTGCAAAGTAGTAGTTGGTTCCCAAGTGGTATCTGTTGGAGTTGTATCTTTCCATTGGATTAACACTTCATGGTTCACTGATGCAAATGACGCTCACACTGGTCCAAAAATTTTTGTGGTTGTAGCCAAATGGAGCCTTCTTCATCCAACTCGGGAAGGTTGGTTTGAGTTTGGAACTTAGTTCCAAACACCTTATTTAAGCAGGACACATGAAAAATAGAATGGATCATTGAACGACTGGGAAACATTAACTGATAAGCCACCTGTCCCACCCGCTTGAGAACGGTATAAGGACCATAAAATTTGGGTGCCATTTTTTTACAATGGTCATGCTTGAGGTAATTTTTCTTCTAAGTTTGCAGTCGAAGAAACACTTGATCCCCTTTTGTAAATTAACGTTCAGAGAGACCTTGATCTTCTTGTTGCTTCATGTCATTCTAGGCCATGACCAAATTCTCTTTGAATTAACGAAGAATAGCCTCTCGAACTGTAAGTGTTTGGTCAACTTCCTAGACCTTCGAGACACCTAGAAAATATGAGAGAACTGAAGGTGGATTTTGTCCATATATCGCTTCAAAAGGAGTCATGCGAGTAATTGTATGGTAAGAAGTGTTGTACCACCATTCAGCTAGTGGTAAGAATTGAGCCCACTGATTTTTCCTTTCCTATGTGAAACACCTCAAATATGTTTCCAAACACTTGTTGACCACTTCAGTTTGACCATCAGTCTGGGGATGATAAGAAGTGATGAGATGAAATTGGGTGCCTTGGAGCTTGAATAGTTCTTGCCAAAAATTTCTTGTGAAAGTTGGGTCATGATAAAAAACAATAGAATGTGGCATGCCATGAGGATTGAAGACCTTATCCATAAAATGGTTAGCCATAGTGGATGTTGTAAATGGGTTTTGAAGAGAACATAAATGAGCATACTTGGAAATACTATCAACTACCACCATGATGACTAATTTATTTCCTGATTTAGGTAAGCCTACAATAAAATCCATAGAGATATCCCGCCATATAGCAGGTGGAATTAGAAGCAGTTTTAGTGTGCCAGTATATTTGACTATTTCTCCCATGTTGCATTGACACACATCACATTAAACCACAAAATTATGAACATATTTCTTCATACCATCCCATAAAAACGAACGTTTGACCCTATCATAGGTATTGGTAAACCCTGAATGCCCAGTTGTGGGTGTAGCATGAAGCTCAGAAAGTACCGTGGATTTAAGTTTTGACTATATACTTAAATACAAACGGCCTTTGTATCAAATCTCATCATTGAGCCAAGAGTATCCTGGGGAGACTGGAGAATTGGACTGCAATTTTTGTATCATATGCGAACATTTGGGATCTTGTAGCCATTCCTTGCGAACAGCTTGGAGACAATCTGGTACAACGAAGGAGAGAGGGAAAAGGGACCCTTCATCTTCATATTTTCTAAAAAGTGCATCAGTAACCACATTGTATTTTCCTTTCTTGTAAATGATCTCATAATCATATCCAAAGATCCTAGTCACCCATTTTTGTTGCCCGAGGGAGGAAAGGCGTTGTTCCAGAAAATACTTGAGACTTTGATGATCTGTCTTAATTTGGAAGTGTTTCCCCAATAGATAAGGGCACCAAAGAGCCACAACATGCAGAATAACCAACATTTATTTTTCATAGATTGATTTGCCCAAATTTCTCTCTAACAATTGTTTGTTGGTAAAGGCCAAAGGCCGACCCTCTTGCATAAGGACAATGCCAATTCCTTTCCTGAAAGCATCACATTCCAGGACAAAGCTATTTGTGAAATCAGGAAGGGCCAGGACTGGAGTGGTGCACATGCCCATATTCAAGGTTTGAAAAGCCTGAGTAGCTGTTGGATTCCAAGTGAAAGAATTATTTTTAAGGAGAGAAGTGAGAGGTGTCGCAATCTTTCCATAATTCTTAACAAACTTACGATAATAACTTGTTAAACCCATAAATCCACACAATATTTTGAGATTCTTTGGGTGAGGCCAATATTGCATAGATCCAATCTTTTTAGGATCCACCCTGACACCAACCTTGCCAACAAGATGACCCAAATACTTGAATTTCGAGGCGCCAAAAGCACATTTAGATTTTTTGAGGAAAAGTTGGTGTTGTGAGAGTATATGGAGAATTTGATCCACATGGGTAAGATGAGATTTCAAAGTTTTAGTATAGATGAGAATATTGTCAAAGAAAACTAAGACAAAATGATGGAGAAAAGGATGGAAGACATGATTCATGAGGCTTTGGAAGGTGGAGGGGGAATTACATAGGCCAAAGGGCATGACCAAAAATTCATAGTGACCCTTGTGAGTTCGAAAAGTAGTCTTGGGTACGTCGGCTTCTTGCATATGTATCTGGTGGTAACTGGAACACATATCAAGTTTAGTGAAGTATTGAGCACCACTCAGCTCATCCAAGAGATCATCAATGATAGGAATGGGGAACTTGTCCTTGATGGTGAGCTTATTGAGGGAACAAAAGTTGGGACACATGCGCCAAGTAACTTCTTTCTTAAGCACCATGACCACAGGGGAATAATAGGGGTTAGTACTGGGGTGGATAACACCCACTTGGAGCAATTCCTGCACTATTTTCTCAATTTCATTATTTTGGGGAAAGGGGTGGCGATAAGGGTGAACATTGGGAGGAAGACTGCCAGGAACAAGGCAAATGGAATGATCATGAACACCACGTGAAGGAGGAAATCCCTGAGGAGTGGGAAAAATAACTTAACATTTGGAAAGGATATCTTTGAGGTCAGGATGCACAGAGGGTGTCTCAGCGGCTTGAATAGAATGGAGTTGACAAATGATAACGGAGTGACATTTCTTGAGGATATTTTCCATATGATGGGAACTAATGATCTATGGAGAACCAACTGCAAGAATTTTGAATTGATACTTTTTTCTTTCCTGTTGGAATTGCATGTTTAATCCCTTAAAATCCATAAGAATGGGACCCAAAGTGTGTAACCATTAAGAACCTAGCACAATGTCACAACCTCCCATGTCAATGGAAAACATATGATATTTAAGTTGGTAATTTCCAATTTGAAGATGAACATTTTCACACCACCCACCACATTTCATGGACCCACCATTGGCTATCATGATTTGAAAATTATTGACAACACAAATATAATAATTGGTTTCCTTGTAAATGCGACGATGAATAAAATTGTGGGTGCTACCACCGTAAACAAGGATGATGACCTTCATGTGCTTAGTGTAGCCAATGAGCTTGAGCATTTCGGGGGCCGAGAAGCCAATGAGGGCATGCAAGGAAACAAGGTGGTCAACTTCAGGTGGGTCAACGGGATCTTGGGTGGCATCGGGAAGGGAGGGTTCTTCAACAAGGGGAGCTTTCACATCCTCTTCAGGAACATCTTTGGAGATGGCCATAAATATATTTTTTTCCTTACACTTGTTCCTTGGAAAATATTTTTCATCACAATTATAACAAAGACCCTTCAGTTGGCATTTATCCATTTCAACCCTAGTTAGTTTCTGGACCTTGAGGGGAGTAACAAGGGGGTTAGTATTAGAGGTTCGAGGGTGAGTAACAAAAGGGTTTTTTTTGTTCTAGGACAAAACAACTTGTTGGGCCTCTTTAACCCATTGAGTATCTTCCAACCAAGTCGTAGGATGGTCTATGAGAACCTGGGATCGGATTTCATCCTTGAGACCACTAATAAAGCATTCACAGAAGAACGCATTTGACATGCCCTATGTTCAAAAGGCCAAATTCTCAAAAGAAGTGATAAAGTATTCCACTGTGCCTGATTGTTTCAACTTGGTCAAATGACCTAGACAGTGGGTATCAGTATCAAATCAAGCATAGATTTCAACAAAAAATTGGTTCTAGGCAATATACCCCTGACATGAATTTTTTTGCCATTTCCACCATTTGTTCAGGATCTAGATAGAGTGAAGCATAACTAAGTTTGTCCAGCTCGTCAATAATACCATGCAAAGAAAAATAATGCTCCATTTGAGTGACTCGACCTGTAGTATCAGACCCATCAAGTTTAGTGACCTCTATGTGGGGAAGACAGGGTTCCCGATGAAAGGAGTTCGAGTAAAAATGCAGAGACTAAGAGGAATTAGTAGCATCATTTTATGTTGATGAATAAGGACCTGTAGGGTGGTTCGATAATTGATTGACAACATACTGGAGGGAGGTCAATTGGGTTGTGAGGTTGGCTTCCAAGTTGTCAATGTGGGAATTTTTTGAATCCATCTAAGATGTGAGATGTGAGATGGAGACATGGGCTTGATTGAAGGAAGTTTGGAGATCTTGGTTGTGATTGGTGGCCATTTGGAGAGGGGAAGTGTGGGTAAGGAAAAAAGAAATTGGTGGGTGGGACCACAAAAAAAATACTTAGAAGTGATAGGTACCACGACGATCAATGCTTGAAGGGGAATATAATGGGATCGGTGGGAAAATAGGGAAACTGGGAAGGGGTCGGATCCACTGAAACAAAAAGGATTAAAAATGAAGGGTATGACTATGATCAGTGAGAAAAGGGGAATCCAATGGAATAAGTCTCAAATAAGTGTGCTTGTGAGACCACTATACTCTTTTTTCTTTTTACTCTTTTGGATTTATACTCTGGCCTGAATAATAATGTAGTGAGGAATTTCCCAAATGATTAACAGGAAGAAATGTGTAGTATTTTGTAACCCGAATGCAGGAGAAACAGGTGCATGGAAATAGATTTTTTTGTTCTATTTTTGTTTCCATCCCAAGCATTAGGGTATTCAAGATTTCTACAGACAAGGGTTTGCCTTGTGTTATAGCTCTCTGATATGCATGTGGGGTCTAATAGTGGTACTCAACCCAGTATGTCAGGGCACCAACTAAGAAGGATAGACCATTCCCTTAGTCATACTACCCAACTACTCAGGTACTAGAGAGTATCTTCCCGAGTTTTGTTCTCGATGGCACTATAGAAATCAAGAGGCTGATCAGTTTATCTATGGAGGGATTCAGGACATCTAGGAAGATATGTATACAAGTGTTGTCTGATGCGCTACCACTCGAAGGGGTACCAACATGGGTTACAAGGGTGGCCAACAGATGTGCGCTTAAGTACCACTTGTATTTCTTGCGTGTATGATGGTGGATCATGTTGTCATTGATGCCAAAGGATGATTGATTGATTGATGTCAAGGATTTGATTGATGCCAAAGGATTATTGATTGATGTCAAAGGTCAAATTTTTTACGTCAAATGAACAATGTCTAGTCATATTATATTGATGAAGTATGTATTGTCCTTGCTTTGAATGGATTGATGTCAAGTGGAATCATAGTCATATAATTTCATGCATAGACAAAGATGGATCTATTTGTTGTCATTGATATATGATGCAGAGTTGGATTGATGTAAAGATGAATCATCATTATATTATCATGGTTGATAAGGAGTACAAATGGATGAACTCCAAAGTGGTCCCCTTATGGTGAAAGCCCTCATGGGAAGACTCTTTGCAGTTGAGTTATCCTAGAAGTATGGTTAGAGAAACCATGTTTGATTATGGAATAATGAGATGAAGATCAGTGAATTTTTTAGTGAAACTATCCTAGATGGATAGTGCTTATCATGCCATTTCTGGTGGTATGTGGAATGTCACATTACTCCTCACAGTTTGAGATTTATGGCCTTACGAAATTGGAGGACCCTCATAGCATAGATTGAAGCCCCAAAAGGTCAAAGAAATCAAAGTGCTTACAAAGAAGATATTATTTAAATAAAGTGAAGTGATTATTTAAATAATAAAGTAAAGTGACAAAGTCAAGGAAGATTATTTAAATATTAAATTAAATGGAGAACCTTCAAATTATTGAAAGTAGTTATGAGAAGGTTAACCCTAAAATGAGGAAAGAGGGTTAAG
The DNA here is from genome assembly GCA_009831015.1 of Picea engelmannii. NCBI lineage: Eukaryota > Viridiplantae > Streptophyta > Pinopsida > Pinales > Pinaceae > Picea > Picea engelmannii. The sequence continues at coordinate 649,545 of ML777024.1, forward strand.
TGGTCAAGTGGCTATTGGATACATAGACAAGTGAAAAATTGGGAAAAGTTGAACATAAGTTATTATGTGGAAAAAGTGGCTATATGGGAAAAGTGACCTAGAATATGCTTTTAAGGAAGCTACTTGGAGAGTATAAATAAGAGGAAAGGGTCTCTTGTGAAACAAAAACTCTCTTGAGCATGTATTGAATATCTGTTCTGAGAGAGAGATGGTATGGAGGATCTCATGGATGCATCAAAGTTTCCATAAGTCTGATATCTTAATGAAGAAAGTTTCAAAACTTCAAAAACCCTAGTTTCTGAAGGAATACACGAGCAATAGTGGACCAGAGGGCGTACATATGTAGGATCCAGTGACATAGAGCATGTACATATGTGGGTTGAAAGAGGATAGAGCACGTATAGTTGGAAGAAAGTTGTGAAGGATTGAGTGTGAGATGTGCCAGGTTCTTGAAGGCTGAAGCAAGTTCTAGATCTGCACTCTATGGACCCAAATCTTCCATAGAAACTCTAGTATGGTTACATGGTTGTCTTGATCGATACTCTTGATTATTGTTTGATGAATGCTTAAGTAATTTTCGGTATGGCTGTTGTGGTATGGTTATGTTGGTTGATTGATAGAGTGAGAAACACTCTTATGGTTCATTACTGATATGATTTCCATAGTATATTGGTTTCTTATACATGATTCAGTAGCATTCATATTGTATGGTTGAGGAGCACGAGTAAGTTGTTGGAGAGCTTGGATATGTTGTGATTGGTTATGGTTTAGATTGAACAGTAAAAGACAGAAGGGAATGTGATCAAACACTGTAGAGGATCTGAGTTTGTCTTGAAGAGAAAACCCTAAGTAACTCAGAAGTCATACACAGGTTGTAGTACAAACAAAACACATACATACGCGAGTTGTACTACTAGTAGGGAACGTACATACGTGTGATGCACTACTGATAGGTTGCGTACCTGTTGACAGATTGGTATCTATTGAGGATTGATTCCTCTTCTCAGTTGGTGTTATGTTGTGTAAGTTGAGTCTTGCATTGTAGAGTTGGTGCTCTTGTGGATTTGTAACTCTATTCAGTTGTTGTTGATAACCCAAGGATTTTAGTCCGTAATAAAAAAAAATTGTACATACATCTTTTGTTCTTTTTGTTCCTTGTGATGATGACTTAATGATGATATATGTTGTTGGTATATGTTTTTGATGTATGTTCATATCTAACTGATTATAAATGACAACAATAAGTAATGAGTAAATGGTGACTACGAACTAAGGATTTTTGTGAAGGGGAAGCTTTGAAAAGAGCCCCACACTCATTCACCCCCCCCCCTAAGTGTAGTCGGTGTGTCCAACATATGAATCCCCAACCACAGGCTTATGTTCATAGAAACATATTTCTGTAGCTTAAATACGCCAGAATACGTTTCTACCCTGAAAAAAAATTTAACCCACAATTTTCAATCGAGGAAGGTGCTCTGATACCACTTGTAATATTCCATATATAAAAAAGTATGCAGAACAAAAATAAATAGCTAGAAATGGAAGATGTACAACAATATAACCAGAACAACACCAAAATAATACCAAAATGATAACAGAATAACACCACAATAATACCAAAATGATAACAGAATAACACCAGAAATAGCACTTTGATTACTAAGAGCAATGTTCACTTGCCTCTTCAAGGGGGCAACCTCCAACATAGAAGATCTCTATTACAATAATATCCAAGAAAAAACTTCTCATATCCTCAACTCCTATTTATACTAAATATGTTTATCAAAAGAACAATCTAGAGGAAGATCCTTCTAGAAGGGGAAGCTTCTATTACGTCTTCTTACATTGGTCTTATTCTTCCTTATTACTAGGCCTTATTAATATTGACCTTTATTACATGGAAATATATTATTATACCTACGTGAGGGGTTAGGTCCCTAACAATGGGTATGTGTTTAACTTGTTTGGAGGAGCAATCATTTGGATAAGAAAAAGATAGGTTGTAGTGGCACTTTCAACTATAGAAGTTGAATACATGGCAGCTACTCATCCAATTAAGGAAGACAAATGTTTACAAAGATTTTGTTTAGGTATTGGCTTGGTAAAACAAGATGTAAGAATAGATTGTGATAGTCAGAGTGCAATTTTTCTGGCGAAGAACCCAACTTATCATTCAAATACAAATCATATTGATATTCAATATCACTTTGTGAGAGACATTGTTGAAGAAAGGAAAGTGTTGTTGATGAAGGTGGACACTTTGAAGAATGTTGCATTTTCATTAAAACAATATTTGAGCACTGATAAGTTGTCTTGGTGTAGAGGATCCATCGGCATTGCTTCCCTATATTGTTGACTATGTAACCCTGTAACCCCATGTATGAAAAGAAAACAACAAGTGGGAGAATGTTGGGTATGTGTTATATTCTTTGCATGACTAGAACTAGTGTCTGCTATGTTGCATCAGGCGTGTAGGGGGGTTTGAGCTGGGGGGGCCTAGGCCCCCCCTTTAGGGGTTCGGGGGTAGCACCCTCGAGATTTTTTTTCCTCAGGAAACGTGTCGTTTTTCGTGTCTCCTCGATTTTCATATATATTGTTGGGTGTTTTTTCAACACATGGTTTTTGCCGATGGTTTTCTATTTCCAGTTAAGGAATTAGGGTTGTTGACTAATCCATATCATCGGGTTAGGGTTTTGGATATTACTGGATCCTATATGTATATTGTATTGTAAACAATGTATCACTATGAATGAATATAGAATAAGTTGGTTTTCCATGTGTGGGTTTCGAGGGGGGAAATCTCTGTGTAATGTGTGTATTTTCCATTGTATATTTTATGTTCTTTTATTGAAAATATATTGGCATAAAATATTGTACAAGGATAAAATTTACATAGATTTCTCTCAGAATATTTGATACCCAGCTTGGTGCACAAGGTATAGAAGATATTCATGAACTCTGGCACTATTTGGTCCCTTTCCTACCAGAGTGTGGTCCATCTTGTATACAAGATGTCATTACTTCCAACAGGGTAGTATTGTTCCTTAATAGCATCCCTGAAGGACTCCCAAGTGAATGTGCCTTTAAATAATGAGGGTTCCTCTGTTTCCTTTTGCTCATGGAACATCTCCCACCAATATTTGACATGAGGGATGACTTTGAGGAGTGAAAATGTAATATTTTATCTATTGGAAAAGTTATGGACATAAAATACCCTTCTATCAGATTCAACCATTTGTCTACACAATCTGTGTCTATCTAACATTGAAATATAGGAATATCAAATTTGATTTGTATCTTGAAGGGGGAGACACCTCCGCTTGATGAATATTTGTCACTTTTTCATAGTCGTCGAAGGATTTGTGCAAAACTATCCACAATCTCATTTCCCTATTGCGCAAGTGTAATATCCCTGAGTCGAACCGAAATGTAAATATAATCCAAGTATATTTAAGTTGGTGAGTTGTTTGGACATCATTTTGTAATACACCTTTCATGGCATGGTGCACGCATATACTGCGAAGTAAAGGGATGTAATGTGCACATTTCTGAATACCGCGCGCAGTAACTAAGGTGCACTCAACCTTAGAGACAGAGGATATAGCACGCAGTAACTAAGTGTGCACAGTATTAAGGTCAATGAACCTTTGTGTATATAATATGCATTATAGGCTGGTGAGCCAGTATTATAATCTAGAATGCTTATGTCTTGGAATTAGGCCAGTGCACCTAGATGTTAAAGGGCTAATGCACCTACTTTGTACATGAACTCATGATTAATATAAAATACATCATTGTGCACAGACTGACCACGATAAAGAGATGGGGGACTAAACTTCACCATTTAGGGAAAGGGAGGGCCAAAAGTCAAGGGAATATTATATTATTATTTCCCAAAACATAAAGTATGGATAATGTTATCCTAAGTTCTAAAGTTGGGGACAAGTGGAAAAAAGTAACTTCCAATATGACAAGTGTCAAGTTGGGGACATGCATTGATATCATGTAGAAATGTAGATCAGGGGGCTTCTCTCTCACACAAGGATATATTACGAACAAAAGGGGGGAAAGGGAGAACTAGGAGGCTGACCATCATTTTGACAAAGAGTTCACAGTGATCCCAAAACACACTCAGTTATCTAGTCAATGACTCCATGACCATTTGACTCATACATTCCGTTATCCTTGAGACAACCATTCCACCTTTCTGAAAGTTGTTTCCCCATCCCTTTTGGTTGGTGTACCTGGTTAGCTTGGAGATGGATTGAAGAAGCAGGTTGTCAGGCCTATGAGCAGTTCTCTGAGCGAGATAATTGTTGGAGATTGATTTTTGTAGGTGTTAATTGCAGCTACAGTGCTCTGAGACTTTTGGTCCTGCCTATTGTTGAATCCATGGAAGGAAAGTGGGGCAGCCGAGGGACTGTTGAGCAGAGAAGGGTCACACTTCCTTGGGTGGGATAGGCATGTGGGGAATGAGAGGTTGTAGGTTGTTAGTTGAGTGAGTACCTGAGAGGGAGTCTTTCCTATTTTCCATGTATTGTAACTGTAGGTGCTAAATTGCAGCTACATGACTCTGATACTTCTAATCCGGCCTTTTGCTGAAGCTCTGGAAGGGATCTGGGGTAGCTGAGGGATTGTTGAGCAGAGAAAGGGAACACTTCCTTGGGTGGGATAGGCATGTGGGGAATGAGAGGTTGTAGGTTGTTAGTTGAGTGAGTACCTGAGACACAGTCTTTCTTATCGTCCATAAGCCTTAGCCTGGATAGGAATCCATTTACCCTAGGTGCAGTTCAATCCCAACTCGGGGGTGATTCACTGTTGAGAGTGACGAACAGTGCAATCTATGGCTGGGAGGTTCGTGGACAGTTTGCAAGTAGTTGGTGACAGTCTTTCTAAGATAAGTACCAATTGTATGAAATATGGATATGATGTTTGTTATTTACATGCCCATGTTACGATTTTATCATATATGTGACTATGATTGCTTGTGTGCTTATGGGTAACTTCTCATAAATGATGCATATCGGTAGTTACTGTTATTTTAATATAAAATTCATATGTTACAGAAAGTAATTATTTGTTATGTTAGATGTAAAGCTTCCGCGAGCATTCTGTATGTATATGTTTTAGTTGCATGCAGTCTAAAGAGTAAATTTAGGTGGCATTGCTTAGTTGACTACTGGGTATGCTACTGTATGTTATACAGTATGGGAACGAAAGATGTTCCCTAGAGTAGCATGTTCTTGCCTGATGGCTAGGAATGTTACCGACTGGCATCAGAGCATGAGTGGTTGCTCTGGAGTGGCATTCGCCGACCTCAGGTTGGTCAACGGGATTGTTATATCAAGGGCTTCCTCAAGGAACCATTTGAAAAAATCTCCTATCTCGTCATCTTTATTTTCACCCTCCATGGAAGGTCTCTTGGGTGTGCGAGATGCTTTTTCCTTAAGAGAAACAATCTCAAGACCCAACTCTTTGTACCGTAACCTCGTCGGGTACATGCATTAAGAACGATAAGGAGAAAAATGCTATGATACCACTGATACATATTTTATGAGAAAAACGAAATGAATACAGATCTATATTATTAACACAAAGTTACAATGAACGAAAGCAAAGATACAGTAAAAAATGGCTTTTATTCAATAAGGAAATATGTTGAAACTATAAAATGCACATCATGGATTATTTTAGGGGATAAATTTCATTCATGGGATAATTTTCCATGGTTTCTCCAAAAACGAGATTCGCTATTTTAAAAATTATTCTCCCAAATTCTATAGGATAAAATTATTTTACCTTAAAAATTGCCAAAATTTTATAGAAACTATATAAAATCCTTAGAAATTTCAATATTTTTACAAAAATATCGCCAAACATTTATAGTTGACATATGAAGGATTAGTAAGACTCACCAAGGTTTCTACATTTTAAAATAAATTTCCATCATTAAAATCATCCCTGATGCACATGAAACAAGCTTGCTAGAACAGTGGCGGCTTATCTATAAGAAGATATGTGATGGTTGTGCTCATTCGCAAGAAGATGATTAAAATGAGACTCAAAAATCATTGTCAAATCAAACATGAATTCCAAAACCCTAGACATCCAAAAACCTAACCCTAGGAGATGAAGCACCAAAATTCATGTGGGCCCCGTTGGGGTAAGTTGCTACATCAACTTCATGGGGTCGTAACTTTTGCATACAATCTTCGTTTTGGGTGCACGATATCTCATTGGAAAGGTCTATCCGAGAAATACACATTATTACATCACAATCTAAATTTTACTATAGTCTGATTGTGGATTTCCCAGAAAACGTTATTTAGGGCCTCAAAACGACCCCGAAAGTTTAGGACCCAAAAAGCTAGAAACAATTTACCAAAATGAAAATTAAAACTGCCAAGATGAAATTTGTATGTCAGCCATCTGGAATAGGTCGATGGCCATCGATATCCACCCATATCAAAAGGATATTTGAATCTCATATTTTTGGGTATAAAATAACAACAAGATGATATGCTAGCAATAGTAAAATAAGAACTAAAAAATGAATCACAAATTGAAACAACTTACCTCATATAAGAAAAGAGGCTAGGAAAAATAATTGAACGTAAATAGAGGTTGATCTATGTCAAAGTAAGTTGTATTGACCATAAATATAGAATACTCAATAAATCCCAGACCTTGAAAAGGTTAGGAATATTTATAAATGAAGACCTCATGCCCGAATACCAAGATGAATTAAGGAAGGAAGTTCAAAAGGTAAAATCAGTCAGGAAAGAAGAAAAATGGGAAATAATTAGAAATTGAAAAGATATTTTTATGGATAGAGACCATAAGGATAATAATAAATAGGATTTTGGGACATTGGGGATCCTTTTTTGGAATTGTCGTGGATTTCCCTAGTGCAATGGTCCTTTGTTAAGTTGGATCTCGAGTGATATTGATATTATTTGTCTAGTTGAAACATGGGAGAATGAAGACACTAAGGTACCTAACATATAAGGATTTGACTTGTGTTCGGCATGGAAAAAATTATACATTAGAGGTATAAGAGGCATAACCTATTATATTAGAAAGAGTTTTTCTCCTCTTGTTCAACTTCATAAGATCGACCCCCTCAATTAGTACATTTGGATAGAAATTTCATACATCAATGTTAAGAATGTGTTTATAACAATTTTCTATTTTGCACCTTTTAATGATAATTTTTATAAGAAAAAACATCTACATAGAAATTGTCCCTATAATTCTTTAGATCAAGATATTTATAGCTTGAGAAATGAAAGTAATATCCTCCTGCTAGGAGACTTTAGTGGTACAATTGCAACTAACCAAGCCATTTTTTTGAGCAATTATTCCAACCATAGTCCTTTATGGCTAGATGAGGACCTTGTTTTAGCTAATAACAAAAAAAGAAGCTATGAATACCTAACTGAGATTTTTTTTGGTACTATGCTAGTCAAGCCTTGTCATTCTCAAGACCTTATAATTTTAAATGGAGTAATTAAGTGGCCAAAATCCAACCAGATGACTTGTATTCATGGTATAGGTAGTAGTGTCATGGATTATGTGATATCTAATATCCCCTCTTCCAACAAAATAGAAAATTTTGACCTTTTAAATAACCATGAACTTGACTATGATAATAGACCTTTAACCCTAGCTCTATACTTTTCCATGCATGGGGAACAATTGAAGAAAATTATAATAATCAAAGGAAATTGATTTTTGATAAAAGTAAAGTTGATCTTTTCTTAAATGATTTAAATAGAGAATTACATATCCTAACTTATAAGGACAACATTGAATACCTCTATCATAATTTTACAACTACCCTTTCCACTTTTTTTAACAAATTCTCTTTCAAGGTGTCCTATAAAAAGAAGAATAAAAAAACCAACCCTTGGTATGATAAAGAATGTAAAAATATTATGAAAGACATTAGGGATTCCTCTAATGGGTCCTTCAAGCTCGATAAGATCAATATGTACAAATACCTAATTAATAGGAAAAAAAGGTACTATATAAATAAAAGGTAAGAGCAGATTTTACACCTATCTAAGCTTGAACTAGGAAGATCTAGAGGAAAACTCTAATCCGCAATACTAAAGAAAATAATATGATTCCCTTAAGGGACTATAATTTCTACCTTAAAATACTTTACGATTTCCCTGAGGCCATGGACACCATTCTTATTGTTCCTACATAGGATGAAGTTTTTTCTTTGGATGACTTGGAGTTTGGGGTTAAGTGGCTTCCAAATGGGAATGCTAAGGACATTGAAGGCTACCAAGATGAAATTTGTAAAATTGGGGGGCCTATCCGCACCCCTCACATACCCAAACTCTTCAATTTAACATTCAAGAAGGGATTCCTTAAATCATGGACACAAAGCCTCGTTAGGCCTATTTTTAAACATGGGGATAAAAACATTCCCTCTAATTATAGACCATTATGATTAACCCAATTTTATCCAAGCTATATGGAATTATTTTGTAAAAAAACGATTACCCTTTGGCTAGAAAGTCACGGTAAAAGCGCTAAAGGCCAAGCCAGATTTAGTGTGGACCATATTGTTACCCTTAGGATCATTGTTGATCCAGATTTATGAGTGGAACGAAATGAATAAAAAATTGAATACAATAAAAAGGAGATACAAAGAACAACAACAAATATCCAATGAACAATAACTTTAATTGAATAAATAAATAGGTTGAAACTATAAAGTTGCAGAACTGAAACAACTTGCTTGAATGGTGGTAGCTATCTCTCAGAAGAGATGTGGCTACTGCGTGCATCTATATGAGAATAATGATTACAATGAGGCTCCAGAAGCCCTTTTAATATTACTCATGAATGCCAAAACCCTAGACATCCAAAAACCTAACCCTAGGAGATGAAACGCCAAAAATTGTGTGGGCCCTGATGGGTAAGTTAGTACCTCAACTTCTCGGGGATGTAACATTTTCATACAACCTCTATTTTAGGTGTGTGATATCCCATTGAAAAGTTATTTTCGAGAACTACACATTATGTCATCAAAACTTGAATCTACCTTCATTTGTATTGTTGAAATCCAAAAGAAAAAACATTGTTTAGGACCCTGAAATGGCCCTGGAGAGACATGTTGTAGTTGTGATGAACATAGGAAAGAATCTCATCCCATGTATGTGGATTCTTAGATTTTTACATGCACAAGATGTGCACAATCCTCTGATTGATGACCTTTGTCTAGTCATCAGTTTAGGGGTGGAAATCAATGGATTTAGTGAGCTTGGTGTCCAACAATGACCAGAGACTCGACCAAAATGTGTTGAGGAACCCGTTGTCTCGATCAGAGATGATGGTCTATGGTATCCCAAAATGTACCCACACTCATTCAAGGAAGAGCTTGGCGGTATCGAAACCGTACGCAGTAGATATTGGCACACAATGTCATAGTAATGCGCGTAATTAGTCGGTACGACGAAGAAGAAATGCACAATAGAATTAGGTGTGCGAAGAAGCATTTACCTTGTAATATTGTTATACACGATAATATAAATGAGAAAGTCAAGTTAATGCGTGCGAAGTCGCTTGGAAGGCGAAGATTCTGAGTTTAAATTGCATAATAATAAAAGAAACATAAACACATAACCACATTGAAGCATTAATTAAAAAAGAATTCCGAATTTTAATTTCTTCTGATTTAGACAAATAAAAATAAAATATAAGATTACAAGAAAAACTTATTATAAAAGAAAACAAGAGTCATAACATCACCAGATAGAAATTGTAATAAAACAGTCTAAAATCCGTTTCTGTATTTATATAATCATATTAATCACAAAATTACAAAAGGGTGATGACAACAGTTAGCCTGTTGTAGAAAGGACCATTCAAGAACAGGCATATCATCTCTTATTCTTCTACCTCCGCTACAGGCTATTCAAAATTCATTGAGACATTCTTATCCTAGTTGAAGACTTACTTCATTTTAGTGATATCTACCTTTAAAGAAGGGTCTAACCAGACCGATTGATTTTCTCCAATTCTTTCGGTTGCTTCAACCGTAGATTCCTCCTTCTTATGCCGCTTACTCCTTTTCTTCTTAGTGGCTGGCATGTTGATGAGTAAATCCTTTATAATGGGATTCATCCTAACTTCCAATCGCGTTTCCATTAATAGCTTTGTGTGGAACTTAGTTGCTAGAAGGTGCAAGAGGACCCTTTCCTCCTTATTCATAGGAAATCCTAGCATGCTGCTTGAATAACCAGTTTCACTCGACTTAGCTTTGTCCATGTATATCAGGTTGGGGATACCGAAATGTGTCTCTACAGAGAGCAGGAAGTCGAGTAGCTTGAAGATTACTATGGTTATGGATACGCAGATATCTTCATACTTGGGGACTGGTAATTATAGAACTCCATTTGTGAAGCATGGACAGATTACGTACAAAGAGTGTTGGGTTGCCATACTCGGCCAATCCATTTCGAATGATTAGATTTTGAGTTCGTTACATGGTAGCGTTCAGCTGATGTCACATGGTTGCAAATTATCGAACGAATGAAGCAGGGTGATCTGACTAGTCGTCGCCCGCTCCACGAGTGGTGGATTTGACATGATTGAGACACGTAACATTGCCTCCTGGCGAAATTGGTTTCAACAAAACCACCTTCTTGCATAAGTGTATCTCGGAAGGCACTGCACGTTAGCATTCTCGAGACTTGGGTCTTATCTAGAATTGTCGTGGTGATAACACCAGGAAACCAGGAGTGATAATCTTGATGTGTATGTTGGATTGAAATGGTGCATATTCTCGTGAATTGTTGATTTGTTAATTTGATTAGTTTCGATGGTTGCATGTTTTGCAGAATTAACAACAACTCGGTCAGGTCAAACAAGTGCAGATTCCATAGGAATGGAAGAGGCACAAGAGAATTACAGTCATCCAGAGAAGAGTAGAGGGATGGATGTCCATTTGGGCATGGAAGAAACGAACTCCAACGGACATGGAGAAGAAAGGAATGAAGATATGAATATGGTTGAGACCATTAAGATTTTGCAGAAGGATCTACAAATACATAAAGATGATAATGAAAGGCTTATGAAAGACAAAGAGCAGTAGGATGACTTCAACATGAAGCTATTGGAAGGTTTGAACATAATAGAGAATAAATTGGTTAAGGAGAGTGACTCAAGTAGATCTGAGAGTCACAAATCTTCAAAGGAGAAGAGAGAAGTAAAAAGTGCTAGTAGACATCACCATCATCCCCATAGGCATTCCCATAAGAGAGCAGGCAATAGGTCAAGTATATCCCTTATCAGAAGGTATAAGAGATCTGGGGTGGATGAGCTATGAGGAGAAATGAACAAAATAAAACCTCCTACATTTGATGGTGAGCACAAGAAGGATGAAGATGTCGAAACATGGTTGTTAGGCATGAGGAAGTATTTTCAATTGCATAATTATTCTTCTTATGTTGAAGGTAGAATTGTTATCTATCAACTCAAAGGAAAGGCCTCCATGTGGTGGGATCAACTTGTGCAGGTACAACACATTGTCAAGAAAAGTGTTACTTGGAGAGAATTCAAGAAGTATTTGGAGAAGAAGTACTTGACGAAGAGATACTATGAAAAGAAAATGAAAGATTTCTTTGAACTCAAGCTTGGAAGTACGACCATAGATGAATATGAGAGAAGGTTTCTAAAACTGTTGAAGTATGTATCTTTCATTAAGGATGAGATAGTCAAGATTCAATGGTACTTAAGTGTATTTCCATCGTTCATCAATGAAAAAATATAGTATGATGATCCCAAGACATTATAGGAGATATAAGGAGAGCTAAATGCTTATATGACCAGCTGAAAGCAAGACCAGCTTTCCAAAAGGCTTGGGAAGACAATAAGCAATTCAAGATGGATCAGAGGAAGAAGGGTGTTAATCCAACATTCTTCAGAAATAATCCACAATGGCAAAAAATGCATAAGGAAACCAGAGTGATTGACACAGGGATTCAAGGGCCAAGCCAACCACCTATGCAATGTTGGGGTTGTAAAGGAGACCATAGGTTAAAATATTGTCCTCACAGAGGTGGAAAAGGTAGGACTGTTTACAATGTACAATGAGCTGAGACAGTAGAGGACATGGGCAGAAATGTGCCAAGGATTTATGCATCCCTAGACAACAAGCAAGAAGAGTATCAGTCCCACATGATTGAAGTGGAAGGTATGATCAACAACCAAACCCTTGCTATTTTAATTGATTCAGGAGCTAGCCATAGTTATATAGACCCTAAGATGGTGGAAAGTTTGAAATTGCCAAGAAGCAAGCATGGGAATCTCTGGTTGTTGCAACTGGCTACAGGAGCTAGAAGAAAAGTTAATGAGATGGTTAAGTCCTACCTCATAGACATGAATGGACTAAATACTAGAGCAGATTTGAACATCTTACCCTTAGGTTCCTATGATTGTTTAATTGGGATGGATTGGTTGGACCCACACCATCCTCTATTGGATTGTCATAAAAAAGAATTCACTTGCTTGGATGAAGGAGGGAACCAAAGGAAAGTGCAGGGAATTCCCAAGGCAGTAACCATTAGAGAAAGTTCAGCATTGTAGCTGAAGAAATGTTATAAAAGAGGATGTCAAATATTTTCATCTCATATGGAGGAGACACCTAAGTAAAAGGTACCAAATTTGGAGGATTATGCAGTCCTGAAAGAGTTTGAAGATGTATTCAAGGAAGTACCATGACTACCCCCAAGGAGAGACATTGATTTCTCTATAGATTTGATGCCTGGAGCAACGCTAATATCAAAGACTCCTTACAGAATGAGTACACCAGAATTGAAGGAGTTGCAAATGGATCTTCAAGAATGTCTGGAGAAGGGGTATATACACCCAAGTGTATCACCTTGGGGTTCCCTAGTCTTGCTTGTGAAAAATAAATATGGAACGTTAATATTGTGCATGGACTTCAGACAATTGAATAAAGTCACTGTTAAGAACAAATATCCTTTACCAAGGATTGATGACCTCTTTGATCAATTGAAGGATGCAAGGATATTTTCAAAGATAGATCTCAGATCAGGATACCATCAGGTAAGAATCAAAGAAGAGGATATCAACAAGACCACCTTCAGGACAAGGTATGGTCATTATGAGTTCACAGTGGTACCATTTGGATTGTCAAATGCACCAGCTATTTTCATGTGCTTAATGAATGGTGTTTTCCGAGAGTATTTGGACAAGTTTGTCATTGTCTTTTTGGATGACATTCTTATATATTCCAATTCAGAGGAAGAGAATGAACATCATTTGAGTATGGTGTTGCAACTATTAAGGGAACATCAATTGTATGCCAAATTGAGCAAGTGCTCATTTTATCAGAAACAAATTCACTATTTGGGGTATATCATCTCAAAAGATGGGATAGCAGTGGACCCTGAGAAGGTAGAAGCCATTAGAGAATGGTCAGCACCAAAAAATGTGACATAGGTTAGATCTTTCATGGGCCTTCTAGGCTACTACAGGAGATTCATTGGAGGATTCTCAAAGATAGCACACCTAATCACTTCCTTGCAAAGAAAAGGTATGAAGTTTCGGTGGACGACGGATTGTGAAAAGAGTTTCCAACATTTGAAACAATTATTGACAAGTGCTCCAATACTAAGGATTGCAGACCCAAATGAAGATTTCATTGTATAAATAGATGCATGTAACAAAGTACTAGGTGGAGTCCTTAGTCAAAATGGATTCGTGATATGTTATGAATCAAAGAAGTTGAAAGAGCATGAAAGAAACTATGCCACTCACTATTTGGAGTTGGCAGCCATAGTGCATGCCCTAAGGAAATGGATACACTATCTCATGGGAAAAAGGTTTGAGTTAAGAACAGACCACAATGGTTAGAAATATTTATTTGATCTACCAAATCTAAATGCTAGGCAAAGCAGATGGTTAGAATTTCTAAGCGAATATAACTTTGATATAAATAATATCAAAGGGAAAGAAAATAAAGTGGTTGATGCACTCAGTAGGAGGGTGCATGAGCTTCATGCTACAACCATCAACATGTATCAGACTGATCTTAAAAGAAAAATTATGGAGGCTACAAATACAGATCTGTAGTACAGAGAATTGATAGCAAAAATACAATAAGGTAAGACACCACAAAAGATGGATACTTATAAGTTGGGAGTAGATGGAATACTGTTGCACAAGACTAGAATTTTTGTACCAAATGTCCAGGACTTGAAACATATAATTTTGCATGAGATGCATAATGCTCCTTATGCAGGGCACCCTGGATATCAGAAAATTGTATCAACGGTCAAGAGCCAATACTTTTGGCCAGGTATGAAGAGAGAAATTGTAGAATACAACACTAGTTGTATGGAATGCCAGAAAGTTAAAACAGAGCATAGGCACCCAGCAGGATTGTTGCAACCTTTGCCCATTTTTGAATGGAAGTGGGAAGTGGTGACAATGGATTTTATTATGGGATTGCCCAGAATAGGCAAGCTACATGATTTGATTATGGTAGTGGTGGACAATCTTACAAAATCTACCCATTTTATTCCACTAAAAACTACTCACAAAACAACAGATGTTGCTAATATTTTCGTGAAGGAAGTGGCACGATTGCACAAAATTCCTAAAATGATTGTATCTGACAGAGACCTGAAATTCACCTCAAATTTTTGGAAAGGATTGTTCAAAGGATTCAAAACAAATATAAACTTTAGTACAACTTACCATCCTGAGACTGATGGACAGACGAAGAGGGTAAATAGAGCGATAGAAGATATGTTGAGAATGTATGTGATGGATAAACCATCAAAATGGGAAGACTACCTACATTTGGTAGAATTCGCTTATAACAATGGGTATCATGCATCATTGAAAATGAGCCCATTTGAAGCACTTTATGAAAGAAGGTGAAATACTCCAGTAAGCTGGGATAACCCTGCTGATAGAATAGTAGTTGGGCCAGAGTTGCTCAAGGAGATGGAGGACAAAATGTTAAAATTTAAGCAAAATTTGAAAACTGCCCAAGACAGATAGAAAAGTTATGCGGATAAAAACAGAATCCACAGAGAATTCAAAGTGGGTGATCATGTTTTATTGAAAGTGAAAGCTAATAGAATCTCCCTGAAGATGGGAATTTGTGCCAAGTTAGTAGGCAGATTTTGTGGACCATTTGAAATCCTAGAGAGGATTGGTCCAGTTGTTTATATGATTGCATTGCCTACATCTATGTCTATTCATAATGTATTCCATGTATCATTGCTAAAGAAATATATACCTGATGTTAATCATGTTATTGATTGGAATGTTATCGAGGTGGAGCAAGAAGGCACTTTCCAAGTGCATCTGGTGCGCATCCTGGATCAAAAAATCAAACAACTCCAGAATCAAGCCATAGGGCTTGTAAAGGTCCAATGGACCTAGTACGTACCTAAAGATGCTACTTGAGAGCATGAGGATGCAATGCGGGCAAAGTACCCACATCTTTTTGAAGAATTTTGAGAATTTTGTTGTATATGAGTACATGATGCACTGAGGACAATGCATAAATAAGGGGAGGGGATTGTAATATCCCCCGGTCGGACCCAAATGTAAATATAATCCAAGTATATTTAAGATGGTGAGTTGTTTAGACATCATTTTCTAATACACCTTTCATGGCATGGTGCGCGCATATATTGCGCAGTAAAGGGATGTAATGTGCACATTTCTGAATACCACAAACAGTAACTAAGGTGCATGCAACCTTAGAGACAGAGGATACAATATGTAGTAACTAAGTGTGTGCAATATTAAGGTCAATGAACCTTTTTGTATATAATATGCATTATAGGCTGGTGATCCAGTATTATAAGTCGGAATGCTTATGTCTTGGAATTAGGCCAGCGCGCCTAGATGTTAAATGGCCAATGCACCTACTTTGTACATGAAATCACGATTAATATAAAATACATTACTGCATGCAGACAAACCACGATAAATAGATGGGTGACTGAACTTCACCAGTTAGGGAAAGGTAGGGACAAAAGTCAAGGGAATACTATATTAATATTTCACAAAACATAAAGTATGGATAATTTTATCCTAAGTTCTAAAGTTGGGTACAAGTGGAAAAAAGTAACTTCTGATATGACAAGTGTCAAGTTGGGGAAATGCATTGATATCGTGGAGAAACTTAGCTTAGGGGGCTTCTCTCTCACATAGGGATAACTTACGAACAGAAGGGGGAAAAGGGAGAACCAAGAGGCTGACCATCGTTTTGACAAAGAGTTCACAGTGATCCCAAAACACACTCAGTTATACAATCAATGACTCCATGACCATTTCACTCATACATTCTGTTATCCTTGAGACAGTTATTCCACCTTTTCGAAACCTGTTTTCCCGTTCCTTTTGGTGGGTGTACCTGGTTAGCTTGGAGCGGGATTGAAGAAGCGAGTTGTCAGGCCCGTGAGTAGTTCTCTGAGTGAGAGAATTGTTGGGGATTGATTTTTGTAGCTGCAAAATAAAGCTACAATGATCTGAGACTTTGGGTTAGGCATGATGTTGAAGCCCTAGAAGGGAAGTGGGGCAGCCGAGGGACTGTTGAGTAGAGAAGGGGCACACTTCCTTGGGTGGGACAGGCATGTGGGGAATGAGAGGCTAATGGTTGTTAGTTGAGTGAGTACCTGAGACAGATTCTTTCCTGTTGTCCATGTATTCTAACCTCATGTGCTAAACTGCAGCTACAACACTCTGAGACTTTCGGTCTAGCATGTTGTTAAAGCCCTAGAAGGGAAGTGGGGCAACTGAGGGACTGTTGAGCAGAGAAGGGGCACACTTCCTTGGGTGGGATAGGCGTGTGGGGAATGAGAGGTTGTAGGTTGTTAGTTGAGTGAGTACCTGAGATGGAGTCTTTCCTATTGTCTATGAGCCTTAGCCTGGATAGGAATCCCTTTACCCTGGGTGGTGTTCAGTCCTAGCTCGGGGGTGATTCACTGTTGAGAGTAACGAACAGTGCAATCTATGGATGGGAGGTTCATGGACGGTCTGGAAGCAGTTGGTGACAGTCTTTTTAAGATAAGTACCAATTTTATGAAATATGGATATGATTTTTGTTATTTACATGCCCATGTTATGATTTTATCATATATGTGACTATGATTGCTTGTGTGCTTATGGATAATTTCCTATAAATGATGCATATCAGTAATTATTGTTATTTTAATATAAAATTTGTATGTTACAGAAAGTAATTGTTTGTTATGTTAGATGTAAAGCCTCCGTGAGCATGATGTATGTATATGTTTTAGCTGCATGCAATCTAAAGAGTAAATTTAGGTGGCATTGCTTAGTTGAGTACTAGGTATGCTACTATATGTTTTGCAATTTGGGAATGAAAGATGTTCCCTATAGTAGCATGTTATGGCTGGGAATGTTACTGAATGGCATCAGAACATGAGTGGTTTCTCTGGAGTGGCGTACCCCAACCTCAAGTTGGTCGAGGGGATTGTTACAGTGAGTGCTTCCTCGAGAAACCGTTTGAAAAAATCTCCTATATCATCATCTTTATTTTCACCCTCCATGGAAGGTCTCTTGGGCATGCAAGATCCTTTTTCCTTAAGAGAAACAATCTCAAGACCCAACTCTTTGTACCCTGACCTCGTCAAGTACATGCATTAAGAACGACAAGGAGAAAAATGCTCTGATACCTTGATACATATTTTATGAGAAAATGAAATGAATACAGATATATATTATTAACACAAAGTTACAATGAATGATAACAAAGATACAGTAAAAATTGGCTTCTATTCAATAAGGAAATATGTTGAAACTATAAAATGCACATGAAACAAGCTTGCTAGAACAGTGGCAACTTATCTATAAGAAGATATGTAATGGTTGCGCTCATTCGCAATAAGATGATTAAAATGAGACTCAAAAATAATTTTCAAATCAAACATGAATTCCAAAACCCTAGACATCCAAAAACCTAACCATAGGAGATGAAGTGCCAAAATTCATGTGGGCCCCATTGGGGTAAGTTGCTACATCAACTTCACGGGGTCGTAACTTTTGCATACAATCTTCATTTTGGGTGCACGATATCTCATTGGAAAGGTCTATATGAGCAATACACATTATTCCATCTCAATCTAACTTTTACTATAGTCTGATTGTGGCATTCCCAGAAAACGTTGTTTAGGGCCTCAAAATGACCTCGAAAGTTTAGGACCCAAAAAGCTAGAAACAAACTACCAAAATGAAAATTAAAATTGCCAAGATGAAATCTGTATGTCAACCATCTGGAATAGGTCGATGGCCATTGATATCCACCCATATCAAAAGGATCATTGAATCTCATAATTTTTGGTATAAAATAACAATAAGAGGATATGCTAGCAATAGTAAAATAAGAACTAAAAAATGAATCACAAATTGAAACAACTTACCTCACATAAGAAAAGAGGCTAGGAAAAATAATTGAATGTAAATAGAGGTTGATGTATGTCAAAATAAGTTGTATTGACCATAAATATAGAATACTCAATAAATCCCCGACCTTGAAAAGGTTAGGAATATTTATAAATGAAGACCTCATGCCTGAATACCAAGATGAATTAAGGAAGGAAGATCAAAAGGTAAAATAATTCAGGAAAGAAGAAAAATGGGAAATAATTAGAAATTGAAAAGCTATTGTTAGGGATAGAGACCATAAGGATAATAATAAATAGGATTTTGGGACATTGGGGATCCTTTTTAGGAATTGTTGTGGATTTCCCTGGTGCAATGGTCCTTTGTTAAGTTGGATCTCGAGTGATATTGATATTATTTGTCTAGTTCAAACATGGGAGAATGAAGACTCTAAGGTACCTAACATATAAGGATTTGACTTGTGTTTGGCATGGAAAAAATCATACATTAGAGGTATAAGAGGCATAGCCTATTATATTAGAAAGAACATTTCTCCTCTTGTTCAACTTCATAAAATTGACCCCCTCAATCAGTACATTTGGATAGAAATTTCATACATCAATACTAAGAAGATGTTAATAACAATTTTCTATTTTGCACCTTTTAATGATACCTTTTATAAGAAAAAAAATCTACATAGAATTTGTCCCTATAATTCTTTAGATCAAGATATTTATAGTTTGAGAAATGAAAGTGATATCCTCATGCTAGGAGACTTTAGTGCTACAACTCCAACTAACCAAGCTATTATTTTGAGCAATTATTCCAATGATAGTCCTTTATGGCTAGATGAGGACCTTGTTTTAGCTAATAACAACAAAAGAAGCTATGAAGACCTAACTGAGAATTGTTTCGGTACTGAGCTAGTCAATCCTTGTCATTCTCAAGACCTTATAATTTTCAATGGAGTAATTAAGTGGCCAAACTCCAACCAAATAGAAAATTTTGACCTTTTAAATAACCATGAACTTGACTATGATAATAGACTTTTAACCCTAACCCTATACTTTTCCATGCACGGGAGAACCATTGAAGAAAATTATAATAATCAAAGCAAACTGATTTTTGATAAAAGTAAAGTTGATATTTTCTTAAATGATTTAAATAGAGAATTACATATCCTAACTTATAAGGACAACATCGAGCACCTCTATCATAATTTTATGACTACCCTTTCCACTTTTTTTAACAAGCTCTCTTTCAAGGTGTCCTGTAAAAAGAAGAATAAAAAAACCAACCCTTGGTATGATAAAGAATGTAAAACTATTATGAAAGACATTAGGGATTCTTATAATGAGTCCTTCAAGCTTGATAAGATCAATACGTGGAAATACCTAATTAATAGGAAATAAAAGGTACTATATAAATAAAAGGTAAGAATGGATCTTACACCTATCTAAGATTGACCTAGGAAGCTCTAGAGGAAAATTCTAATCCGCAATACTAAAGAAAATAATATGATTCCCTTAAGGGACTATAATTTCTACCTTAAAAGACTTTACGATTTCCCTAAGGCCATGGACACCATTCTTATTGTTCCTACATAGGATGAAGTTTTTTCTTCGGATGACTTAGAGTTTGGGGTTAAGTGGCTTCCAAGTGGGAATGCTAAGGACATTGAAGGTTACCAAGATGAAATTTCTAAAACTGGAGGGCCTATCCTCATCCCTCACATACCCAAACTCTTCAATTTAACATTCAAGTAGGGATTCCCTAAATCATGGACACAAAGATTCATTGTGCCTATTTTTAAACATAGGGATAAAAACATTCCCTCTAATTATAGATCATTATTATTAGCCTGATTTTATCCAAGTTATATGGAATTATTTTGTAAAAAACGATTACCCTTTGGCTAGAAAGTCACGGTAAAAGAGCTAAAGGCCAAGCCAGATTTAGTGTGGACCATCTTGTTACCCTTAGGATCATTGTTGATCCAAATTTATGAGTGGAACGAAATGAATAACAAACTGAATACAATAAAAAAGAGATATGAAGAACAACAATAGATATCCAATGAACAATAACTTCTATTGAATAAATAAATAGGCTCAAACTGTAAAATTGCAAAACTGAAACAACTTGCTTGAATGGTGGTAGCTATCTCTAAGAAGAGATGTGGATACTATGTGCATCTCTATGAGAAGAATGATTACAATGAGGCTCCAGAGGCCTTTTTAACATTACTAATGAATGCCAAAACCCTAGACATCCAAAAAACTAACCCTAGGAGATAAAATGCCAAAAATTTTGTGGGCCCTGATGGGTAAGTTGGTACCTCAACTTCTCAGGGTTGTAACTTTTTCATACAACCTCTGTTTTAGGTGTGTGATATATCGTTGGAAAGGTATTTTCAAGAACTACACATTATGTTATCAAAACTT
>ML777024.1:680089-706399 GCA_009831015.1 Picea engelmannii
TGTGGAGCCTGATTATCTTCCTAATTCAAAGGTCCTTGCTTTCAGCTGTGTTTATACCCCATGAAGTATTTACACCCCAGAAGTATGTACACTCTTCCATGCGGGGGAGTGCAGAGGGGGGGTACCCCCTCTGCGGGGTCTGGGGGATCCATTCCCCCAGCTGGGGGGTTTGGGGGCAAGCGGGAAAAAATTGCCTTATAAAAGTATATTGTAATTTCATTGTAAATCTGGACCGTTCATTATAAGGTCGCAGATCTAACTGTAGAGATTATGTTAGGGTTTTTTTCCCTAGAAGAAAGCTCTCTTTTATGAGGGAAATGTATTGCGGCTATGGTCGAGGGTGAATATTGTATTCTGAGACAGGAGACTGTGAGAGAAAGAAGAGGAAGTTACAGCGGGTTTTCCTGTAGGTTGTATCCCTTCAATTGCTGGATAATAATAAAGCAAGGACGTGGCAATTTCTCTGGTGGACGTAGCCCACACTGGGTGAACCACGTAAATCTGTGTCTCTCTTGTATTGTGTGTCTTCTGTGTTTTGTTTCTGCATTTGTTTTATTTTATTGCTCCGCGGTCCTGTTTTTCTAACACTTTTCTAAGATTTAATCACACAATTCCTTATATGTCGGCTTGAATATTTTGGAAAATTTCCTCACCATGCTCTCTTTCCTTCCATGAACTACACTAAGTTGCATGAGGGCATTCAACCAATTCAGTTGGGGTGGGGGGGGACTCTTTCACCACATATTCATTCCATTTTACCATCTCATCATTCCATTTATGATTCACCAACATTTCTTTTCCAACGAGACTTTGTTGCATTTCAATTGACACAAATATTGGCATGATTCACAAAGATAAAGAAAAGGCTTTCTTATACACAATGATGCTTTATTATGCACATTGATAGCTTATTATTTCCAGTGAGTATATGACTAAATTATTGCAGAAAGAAAATAAATAAGTGAAATGAATATTGTTAACACAAGAACCAACATATTTTGTATTCATGGTTGTCACACAAGAACCAACCATAAAAAAAATTCACATGTTGTTACACATGTTGTTACACATGTATTTTACATGCTGCTACTCTTGTATTTCAAATCCTAGAAATATTCATTGTTAAAAGGACATCATCAATCAAAGCCATAGTTTGAGTGCCAAAAGTTCTTAAGAAGATCCATGCATGGTTGCATGAGGACATGCAACAGGTTGATTTGGGGGGCATGTTGGGCTTCAGAAATGTCACATTTATATCCTCTTTTCCCTTCACCACTCCTTACATTTCATCGTCCCATTAACCTTTTATCATACCATTTCCATAATGATACTTGGGTTTTTCCTTATTATTTTCCATTGTATTCATTTTAGTATTATAAGTGAATTTGTGATTAAATATTAAAAAAATAACATATTTTCATTACATATCAAGGTTGGATGAGTTTGATGATGTGTGCAGGCATATGTGAAGATTTCAACAAAGTCAAATATTACCACCTAGCCTCAAATTCAAATTTCATCTTCAAGATTTGAAGATTTGAAGAATATTTGGGACAATCATTCAAGCATATTCAAAGGAGAAGATCATGGAAGATTTGGATGGCATATCCTATCTAAGATATGTGAGAGATGTGTGGAGGATTTGAAGGGATCATATCTTCTAAAAATGGGAAAGTAGTTGAGAATGGTTGAGAGAATAGTGGATCTGTAATTATGACACTCTTCAGGACTCTCATGTATATAAGGGACTGTTCTCTCTTCATGAGGGGAGTCATATTATTCATAATTGGGGGGATTAGCTTGGGAGTTAGAATCATGTTATTCATAATGGGGAGATTAGCTTGGAGAGTTAGAGATCATGTAATTCATAATTTAGTCTTGTAATGAGGAGAAGGGGATTCTTACCTTTGATTCTTTCATTGTTATTCTTTCATGATTTGTCATTTGATTCTTGTAATATAATTTGAGATTGATATATTGTGTGAGATCACATATGTCTTTTGTCATTCAACTCTTCACATGTTGTATTTCTTTCCTAGATTAATTTCATGTTTTCCTAGTTAGTCTTTCACTTCTTTTATAGATTAATTTCATTTCAACAATTTAGATTAGATTACTTCTACTTCAGTCTTGCATATATAGTGTGTGTGCTTCGTAAGCCTACGAACCTCGGATTGACAAATTAAATAGTTTGGAAAGTACTACAACAGAATTAAATGACAATATTTCTGCCTAACATGCACCAGGGGTTATATCAATTGGATGCTTGACTTGACAGTGCGTTGGTACCTTGGTGGGTGAGGAGAGGATGTCTCTGTACTCTTCCATGATCCTGTCCACTTTCTTCTGTTGCAAAGAGAGGCTATATGTAGAGGCCATGGATGTGGTGATGATATTCTTCTTACTGTGAGCACAGATAAAAAAATAAGACAAACTTCATGCTTTGTGAAATAAACTTACTACATTTCTTAGCAGAGATTAAAGAAATTGTGGTAGGAGACACTACCTCTGGTATCCTGTACAATTGTCTACCCAAAGTTATAATAAAAATGTGAGGTCTAGACTCATACAAAGCATGTCACTTCCACAAATATGGTTGTCCTAAAAGAACTTCACAAACTTCAAGGGGATAAATATCACATAATACCTTGTCTTTGAAAGGCTTGATGACATAGGGAAGATGGCATTGTTGGCTGACGCAAAGATCACTTCCTTGGTGAATTCAGTCGATGGTGTACGGTTGTAGATGTGGTGTCGTTGGTAGGTCCATCCACTTGACGACCTCTGCAAAGATCAGGTTCTCTTGACTATTTCTATCGACAATGAAATGAAGTGGATCCCCCTTTACCCACATATGTGAATGAAAGAGGTGTTCCCCTTCCTCTGGTTGTTTTGGTTCACTTGGATGGAATTTGGTGGTAGTAATAATGAAAATGGGTTCATCATTGATAATATGATTCCCTCATTATGGATTTTATTTGGCTTTAGAATCTGCCTATGAATCGAAATATTTTAGCTTGACCATCAATGACTTATTGGAGCGTCATTATTTGGTGTTGTTCCAAGGGATTTTATGGTATTGACACCATTTTCCTGTGTCTTTCTTTGACTTCTCATTACCATTATTGTGTTGCGGCTTGGACTGGTTTTCCTTAGAGTGGCCATCTTTTATCTATCACTTATTTTATGGGTGAGGGCCGCCTTTTCCCTGCTTCGGCTATGAGGATTTTGCAGATCCAAACTCTCACCTCTTCTACTTAAATTTATGCTCGATCTTGACAACAAATCTATAAGTTGTACCCAACGATGTGATGTCTAGAAAATCCATTTCTATTTGAATGTATCTATGTATACATTCATTCTATTTGAGCACCAGATGTCCCTCAGAGTCTTTGATACCCAATTTGGTGCGCAGGGTATGGAAAATATTAGTGAAATCTGGTATTGTCTAGTCCCTTTCGTGACACAGGGTGGTCCATCTTGTGTATTGGTCCTCATAGATTCCAATAGGGTAGTACTTCTCTTTAATGGCATCCATGTAGGAATCCCATGTGGGGGTGAAAAAAAATATTTTAGATTCCTCTATGTCCCTTTGCTCAAAGTAAGTATCCCACTAGTCCTTAACATGGGGGATGACCTTGAGGAGTGAAAAAGTAACCTTTTCCCTATTAGAAAAATTGTTGACCAAAAAATACCCTTTGAAAAGATTCAACCATTTATCTACAACATTTGCATCTATCAGTTCTTCAAATAATGGAATATCAAAATTTACATGTATCTTGAAGGGGGTTACATGGCCACTTGATGAAGATGTGTCTCCTGTGGGTAGTCGCTAAAGGATCTATGCAAAGTTTTCCATCGTTACGTTCTTTTTTCACGCAGGGGATTCCTCAAGAAACATTTTAAAAGGATGTCCTACTCCATCATATTTATTTTCATCCACCATGGGTTTTTTCAGGCTCGGTGCGACTGATATTGAAAAAGGATCATATAGTTTGAGTCCCAACATCTTGTCCCCAGATCTTGTCGGGGTCATGCACAAAGAAAAATAAATGAAGAGAAAACTGCTCTGATACAACTAATCCATATTTATGAGTGGAACGAAAGGAATAAAAGATTGAATACAATAACACATAGATACAAATAACAACAACATATATCTAGTGAACAATAACTTCTATTGAATAAATAAAATAGGATGAAACTGTAAAACTACAGAACTGAAAAAAACTTGCTCGAATGGTGGTAGTTATCTCTGAGAAGAGATGTGGTTGTTACGCGCATACGTCTGAGCGGAATGATTACAATGAGGCTCCAGAGGCCTTTTTAACATTATTCATGAATGCCAAAAACCATAGATATCCAAAAACCTGACCTTGGGAGATGAAACGCCAAAAGTTGTGTCAACCCTAATGGGTAAGTTAGTACCTCAACTTCCTAGGGTCTTAACTTTTGCATATGACCTCAATTTTAGGCATGTGATATCCCGTTGGAAATGTATTTTCCAGAAATACACATTATGATGTCAAACTCTGACTCCTATAATTTGACTGTGGAAAGACTAAAAAACATTGGTTAGGGCCCTCAAAACGACCCTGAAAGTACAAAAAGATGTGCTGGCATGAAAACTTCCAAAATAAGCCAGTTGGATTAGGTGGGAGACCACCAGTCTCCATGTGGAAGATATGTAGGGATTCAGACAGTCCCGAAAGTGTAGAACCCACAATTACAATGAAGTACAAAAGAACATGTTGAACTAAAAATTGTCAAGAGGAGCCAATTAGAATAAGTGGGTGGCCACCAATATCCGCCTGGATCAATTGTAGAGGAGTTTTACAATACTAAAATCAATATTTTGTGTTGTTTTTCTGACTTAAAAAAATATTTTGACAGAGTTCACAGGAAAAACGTTTGGAATAGGTTGGAAGAGATAAAAGTGCCTTTCGAGTTAAGGGTTGTTGCTATAAGGTTGTATGAGAATTTTATTACCAAGTTTAATAACATTGAGGGATGATTGAAATAAATTAATTGTAATATTGGAGTCAATCAAGGTTGTCCATTGTCCCATACCATTTTTTTCATATACATTGACAATTTAGAAGAGTGTTTCGAAGAAGCAGGTTGTGTCGGCCTAACTCCAGTCACTGGTATAGTCATCAATCTTTTTCTTTATGTTGAAGATATTGTTCTTATGTAATGTCCCTTTCCAATTAATAGTTCTAGAAGATCGATGTAATTGCCTAAGTGATTCTTGTAGGCAATAATCAGTGGAGAAAAAGGGAATTAATTAATTATTTAATGTCATCAGAGTGAGAAAAGTAATATTTTTAAAAGGCAGCATTGAGTAATTAGGAAAAAGGGTGTTTTAAGTGAATTTGAGTTAATAAAGTCATTTTACTTTATTAAAAGGGTAAAAGGGTTGGAAAAGGGTCAACAGAGAAATAAAAGGAGAATGAGGGTGCCCTCTCTCATTGTGCATATGTTATTTTCTAAAAAAAAATTGAGAGAGCTATTGTGGCTTTCATTCTTGGTTTTGGTGGTGAGACCGTCCAACCTAGCTGGTCATAGAGAGAAGATCACTCAGATTTGTTCACAGAGATTCATTATGGTCGAGATATTCACCATTTGGGTAGTTGGGTTTTCTTTTATAAAGGCCATTTTTTATTGAAGAGGCTGAGTTGGGTTGCAACTACATTTCTTATGTATCAGGGTTGTGTTCTACTAGTTTATGGTTGAGTTTCACATAGTGGGGTTGCATTACTCCTTGTTGGGATGAGTTTACCCTCATTCTGGAAGTATTTACCTACATTTGGGCATGGTCACGCGACTAGGAGACTTATTTTGAGTTGGGGGTCGATTTCCTTAGTTCGGGGATAAGATTTATTTCTATGGGAGGGAAGATTTGAAGTGTTGAGTTTGAGATAAAAGGATGGACAAAAATTTTGAAGTAGAGGCCAAGTTGTTTTCTATAGTAGAGGTTGAACTAATTGAGAAAGGGGTCAAATCCTTTGTGGAGAAATTCACCCTCATATGTAGTCACTTCCATTTTTGTTGGGGATGTGTTTTTTTTATAGAAAAGGTTGAACATGGTTCTATTGTCTTACACAAGCCATATTCCTCACCATATATGCAAAGGAAACCTACAGGAATTACATAGCAGGTTCTTCTTTAATTGTTATTATATTTTTTGTTGATTTTTTTAATTCACTTATGTTCTCTCAAACACTTAATGCAATAAATATGTTTGGCTCTAAATATGGGTGTTATATTGTAAATATTAGCAGAGGGTATAAATACACATAAATTGTTTGGTGAAAATTACTTGTGTGTAAATAGCTTGATGAAATATCCACATTGTTAAACTAAGTGAAAATCCAAAAAAAATAGTATGGATTTTACAATGGTATTAGAGTTGATTTTCCTACCAACCTGAACATTACATGGTGCTTTTATGATTTTGAGGGATGAAACACACAATACTTACCGAAGAAGAAGGTATAGAGGAGAAAAACACATTTTCCAAGTAGATTCAGAAGAAGAGAACCAACCAAGAGAAGAAAGAGAGAGATTCATGAGAGGAAGAGATGAGATACCTAAGGACAATGCCATGAATATGCTAAATTATTTAGCCATGGAGCGGCAAGAAATGGTACAAAACATGCAATAGTTAATTGTCATCAATAAAGAAAATCAAAATCATGAGCGTAACAATGGTGCAGGCGGTTCCAATGGGCACAGTGGGAACCATAGCCATGGGGTTATAATGGGAATCATGCAGAAGGAAAAAATAATAATATTCCCATACAAGTTGGCTCTAGGACCACCGAAATAATAATTCCCAAACCTATTATGCCTTAGTTCTTGGGTGATCAGCAAGAAGGAAATCATGGGCAGCAAGGACAAGGTGAATATTTTAGTGATTACTTGAGGGAGTATCGATAAAATAAAGGAGCGGACCAAGGGACTTCTGCATGGATCAATAGAACATTGACCTCATGAGAAATGTTGGGAAGATAACCATTCCTTCCTTTGATGGCCCGAACAAGTGCATAGCTAGAGCATGGTTTCAAACGTTGGACACATACTTCCAACTCAACCCTATGATGGAGGTGTTATCACTCCAAGAAACTCTTCTAGGTTGTATCTCAAAGATGCTTGGTAACTTAAATATTCTTGAAATTGTTTACTCAATGATGGGTAATGATTGGATCAAGATGAATATCTAACTTACTAGATTGTATATTCAAGACTGTCTAGTCATACTCAAATAGTGCAATACCTTCAAGAGATATAATCAGATAGGTTTTGTATCAAATAGAATAGAACTAATCACATCGACTAGATCATACATATATAAAACAATAGATATGATGTGATCCGGATTATTTTTGGCACGAAATGAGAGCGGAGATATAATAAATAAATGCACAGAGATATTGCATATATTCAATAATATAACAGAAATGTATCAGAGATGCAACTATAAACATAGATATACAGTAATACACGATTTCTATTAATCAGAGAAATGTACAGAGACTGTAAAAATACAGAGTGAAAGACTTGCTAGAATGGTGGCAGCTTATCTCTGAGAAGAGATGTGACCGCTACTTGCATTCACAAGAAGATGATTACAATGAGGCTTTGAAGGCCCTTTTACAATAAACGGGAATGAAAAAATTCCTATACATCCAAAAACCTAACCCTAGGAGATGAAGCGCCAAAAGTCATGTGGGCCCCGTTTGGGTAAGTGAGTACATCAACTTCCCGGGGTTGTAACCTTTGCATACAATCTTCGCTTTAGGCGTGTGATAGCTCGTTGGAAAGGTATTGTCCAGGAGATTCATTTTGGGGGATTAATTATACCTTTGGCTATCATTGAGAACATAGATCTCTAAAAACCTTCATTTGGACCCTCAAAATGGCCCCAGAAGTTAAAACCTGCTAAAAATAGTAAATTGCCAAAATGGCCAGAAAACTGTTTTGAGCCATTTGGAAAAGGTGGGTGGCCACCAATATCCACCTGGATCAATCCTCCCTCCTTAGGAAGAAATGGTCTCCATTGCATTGAGTTCCCAGGGGAGAGGGAAAAGCATTTGTTGAATCTGCATCTTGGTGAGCTACTTGTCTTGCTGGAGAAGTCACGCTGCTTAGTTTGTGAAAATCTGTCATGAAACCTGTGGCTAGAAGGTTTGGACCTTTTTAACCAGTCTGGCTATTTTAGATGACTGTGTGCAGAAGGAATCTTCATGCTTTGCTGCAACCTTGTCGACCTGCTTCTGTTGGATAGAAGGTGCTTTTGCCGAAGCTGTGGTGGCTGCAGTATCCTTTTGTTCACCCTTTGAACAGATTGTGGAGAAGATGAATTTTGTAGTATGAGATACTACCTTGCAGCACTGTTTATGTGGAGCAGTAGTTGGAACTACCTCTGGTATCCTGTAGAGATGACCCCCCAGAGTAATAATGACACTACGGGGTCGAGACTCATAGATAGCATGGCGTTTCCACATATATGGCTAGCCCAAGAGAACATCACAGACATCCAGTGGGGAAACATCACATAATACCTCATCCTTGAAGGGTTGGATGCCGTATGACAATCGACACTGCTAGATGACACGAAGATCTCATCCTTGGCGAAGCCAACCAATGCTATATGGTTGCAGGTGTGGTGTTGTCGACAATCCCAATTGTTTGACGACCTCTACTGAGATGAGGTTCTTCTAGCTTCCACTATCAACAATAAAATGCAGCAGGGTCCCCTTCACCCACATCTGTGAATGAAAAAGGCACTCCCCCTCTTCTGGATCTATTGGTTCTTCTGGTTGAATTGTTGTGGTCACGACAATAGCAGTGGGGTCTATGTCGATGATCTATCTTTTACCAGTATTTTCATAATCAGATTATGAATCAGGGTTCGGCTCCTTGTCTTTGATCTCGGCCACCAATGAATATTTTGAGCGACATTCGTCGGTGTTGTGCTAGGGAATTTTGTGGAAATCACACCATTTTTCAGTGTCCTTCTTTGTCTTCCCGTGACCCTTCTTTTCCTGTGGCTTGGACTGGTTTTTGGGAGACTGTTTGTTAGGGTTGTCTTTGTCATACTTTGGTTATTGTGGATTTGCAGACCCAAACTCCTGTTTTTTCTAGTTCTTAAATTTCTGCTCAATTTTAGCAGCATATCGATAGGCAGCACCGAGTGATGAGATGTCCAGAAAATCTATTTCAGTTTGGATGTATCTGTGTAGAGCCCCACGGTATTTCAGAACCAAATGTCATTCAGATTCTTTGATACCCAACTTGGTGTGCAAGGTATGGAAGCTATTGGTGAACTCTGGAACTGATTGGACCTTCTCTTTCCGTAGTGTGGTCCATCTCATGTACTGGCCCTCATAGTTGCCAACAGGGTAGTACTGTTCCTTTACTGCATCCACAAAAAATTCCCAAGTGGGCTCGACCCCATATATTCTAGAATCCTCTATGGAACTCTGCTCCCAGTAAGTTTCCCACTGATGTTTGACATGGGGGAGAGCCTTAAGGAGTGCGAAGGTGATCTTTTCCTTGTCTGAAAAATTATGAATAGAGAAATAACCTTCTAGAAGATTTAACCATTTATCTAGGGCATCTGCATCTATTTGACCTTCAACTACGGGAATATCAAAATTAAACTGTACCTTGAAAGGCGAGGTACCCCCAAAGTGGTCGCTTGATGAAGATGCGCCTGATGCTATCGGCAGGCATTGAAGGATGTGGGAAAAATTCTCCATCATTTCGTCCCTCTGTCGCGTGAGAGCTTGCTCAAGCAACAGACTAATAGGATCATCTGCTCCATTGTTTTTCTTTTCTTCCGCCATTGAGGGTTTCTTGGGTGTGTGAGAGCGATTTTCCTCGAGAGAGTCAGGCTCGAGACCCAAATTTATATACTCGGACCTCGTCGGGGACATGCACTGAAAAACAATCAAGAGCACCCTGCTCTGATACCACTGATCCGGATTATTTTCGGCACGAAATGAGAGTGGAGATATAATAAATAAATGCACAGAGATATTGTAGATATTAAATAATATAATAGAAATGTATCAGAGATGAAACCATAAACATAGATATATAGTAATACACGATTTCTATTAATCAGAGAAATGTACAAAACTGTAAAAATACAGAGTGAAAGACTTGCTAGAATGGTGGCAGCTTATCTCTGAGAAGAGATGTGATCGCTACTCGCATTCGCAAGAAGATGATTACAATGAGGCTCTGAAGGTCCTTTTACAATAAACACGAATGCAAAAATTCCTAGACATCCAAAAACCTAACCCTAGGAGATGAAGCGCCAAAAGTCATGTGGGCCCCGTTTGGGTAAGTGAGTACATCAACTTCCCGGGGTTGTAACTTTTGCATACGATCTCCCTTTTAGGCATGTGATAGCTCATTGGAAAGGTATTGTCGAGGAGATTCATTTTGGGGGATCAATTATACCTTTGGATATCATTGAGAACCTCGATCTCGAAAAAACTTCATTTGGACCCTCAAAATGGCCCCGGAAGTTAAAACCTGCTAAAAATAGTAAATTGCCAAAATGGCCAGAAAATTGTTTTGAGCCATTTGGAAAAGGTGGGTGGCCACCGATATCCACCTGGATCATGATGGGTCTAGAAAATAGTATAATAGATTATTATCCTTTTCTCAACAATCAGATAGTAAGATGACAGTCACCAATGGATTATATAAACATAGACAAAGAACAACATTCACTCATAAGCATAGACAAAAAGGAAAAGGAAGATCTAACAATATCAATGAAAGAAGCTTGCAGGCTGAATATATTAAGAAAGGGTATCTATTACAAATGCAGCATAGTAGAACTCAAAATTGAACCCTTGGTTCATCAAAATTTTATGGCTTTATAGCCTTTACATCAGATATCCAGATCCTAGAATACTAGATCAAATTTACTTGAAATAGAAATTCAAAAAACAGTTTCAAGAGAATAGGAAAAGATCCTATAAAATAGATCAAATCCTTATCTCAAATGGTCTTCATGTGCTCAAGTCTTCAACAAGTGTAGTAGACCTCCATAGGCTGTGGATAAGTCGAAATTGCCACCTTTGACAAAAAGATAGTTTTTTTGCCCAAAAAATAGGTAACCAATTCAACCTTTCCACCTTGCTAGACACCTCCAAAATCAAAATAGAACCTTGATAATGATTCCTTTAATTATTATTTACCATTATAAACCATCCTCGAGGCATCTGGAAAAGAAAATCTTGGATCTCTGCAAAAATAGGGCCTTTATGCCCTATTCTATGCTTTCGGTGGCTAATGAACAGTTAAAATGCCTACCTAAGCCATCAAAAATCTTGTTTTGAAAACAGTTCAAAATCCACAAAAATGCATTACCTCCTTGCTTCCAAAACTTTTAGGGTTGATATTCTAAGACTTCAACAACTTGAACAAAGTCTAGAATGGCAGTATTCTTGACAGATGCTTATGTATCCTTAGTAAAATTAATGGTTGCCTCTGCTAGGGTTTCCAGGTCAACATGTTCTTTAGGCTGAGGTGTTGAAGGCTTTGTATGTAATCTCAATAACCTAACCTTTGTGTACAGCTTGGTGTTGTCCTTCATCAGCATTTTTTTTCTTTCCTTGATATTTTCATACTTCTCAAGAAGATATTGATAATAGTCATACAATTCAACATTTCTTTCTGTCAACTCCTCATTCCTTCTCTTGATTTCTCTTTCCATAACTTCAAGTTCATATACCTGTCTGAGAAGTTGGTTGATATTCTGAGATCTAGACTGATTTGGTTTTCTAGATGAGGCCTATGCAACTTGTTGGTATTGATCCTCCTTGGGTGTAGGTGATTCAAGATCCTCATACCCTGTTGCAACTTGATCCTCTGCTAAGGTAGCTTCTTGATCTGCTGCAACTTGCTCTTATTCCTCCTCTGAATCTATATAGGGGAGGTTGAGGATGTTCTTATGTTCAGGAGAAACTTCTCCTTTCTCTGTCTCCTTTCTAAAGTCTAATTTCTTCTTAGCCCTCTTAGGCTTAGAAGACGGAGTATCTTGTTTAGCTACCACTAGAGAGATATCTCTCCTCTTCCTCTTTCCACTTCTGGGAGTGGAAGACTTCTTTGAAGAAGACCCTTTTTTATCCTCTGGCTATAGATATGTCTGAAATGCAATCCAAAATAAGAAGTATCCCCAATCCTTGTTCCATATTTGTAGCAGCTCAAAAACCAAGAGTTTGATCAAACCATGATGGGATAACCTGCCTTCTACCTTGTTGGGTTTGGATTTGACTTGATGAGCCATCTTAGTCAAGCTTCTGTGGAGATAATAAAGTAAATTCAAGGGGCTCCTTCCAATGAAATGATTCATCAATTTAAAGTGGTAGATCATCACCCTATTTTACCTACCTTCGCAAGTTATGTAAACAAGGATTGATTTCAACAAGTGTTGCCATTTCCCCTCAAGAAAAGACATAGGTATGTCTTTCTTCCATATAAGACATTTGTGCTCTAGCTTCAAGTAGGATATGAATTCCACATCCTTTGTGACAGTGGATTTAAACCAATTCTCTCCAGTTCTTGGCAGCTCTGTCACCTCAGCTATGAGAGCTTCATCTACCTAGAAATATTCCTTACCAATCACTGCTTTTCTGCTATCAAATGTGAGGGAAAAAACTTCTGCTACTTGCTGATGAGATCCCTGTAGCTTTTCACAAAACCTCTAGCAGCCATCATTATTGAAGAATTGGCACACCTATGGGTGTGATTCAAGGTAGAAAATGTCATCCAACTCCTTCCTAAGGGTAGGTCCCCGTCTCTTCATCTTCTTGACTGATTCTCTATACCTGCAAATCGAAAACTTGGTCTTGGGGGACAGACAACACGGAATTAGGGAGGTTTGGGCTTCAACTACGATAGAGGCAAGAAATGAGGAATGAAATCAAGGCAAGCCCTGATTTTGAGGAATGTGATAGCAATTAGGATTTGAAAAGATCATGATTTGGCATATTTGAATGATAGGAATTACATAGCCATGCGATTTTATGAATACTGAAGTGAAAATAGATTTGATATATCAATCAGAGGTCAGATCGTAGATTATAGGACTGGTGTAGGGTTAAGAAGATTTAGGGTTAGATAAATAAACTTGAAATCATAATAACACTTAATCACCTCTTACCAACTCACAATTGACCACTTCACTTATCTTTTTCAGTGCCTAATGAGTAATCATAACACTTCACCCTGATGTTTTATGCATGTGAAAAGATGTGCTGACTATTTCCAAGTTCCTGCACTTTTGGGAGCTAAGTAGCCCTGAATTTCTCATTTAAGCCACTGAAAGCTAAGGCTTTCGGTGGCTTAGAAGCCCTTTTGAAAAAGGAATTAGCCATCGAAACTTGAGTTTTGAATTTTTTGAAGGAAAAAACAAATCAAATGTTTTTCAAACTTTATTTACAAGCTGGAACTCATTAAAATGAGCCCTAAAAAATTTGGAAATGTATTTTTTCAATGACCTCCTATCACCTAAAATAAGCAAATTTAACTATGTTATTTGAGGAGATAATAGGAGGTATAAATTATTAATTCGCTACTTTGCACATAGATGGAGAGGCCCACGAGTGGTGGTATTATGGATTGGTCAATCTAGGACATGTCGACATCACATCCTATCTAGAATTCACACATAATTTGATGGAGAGGTTTGAAAAGAAAGATCTAGAATTACATTTCAGAGATTTTGCACAAGTAAAAAATCTCAGGACACCGGATGCCTACATTATAGAGTTCTAGAGACTTGCAGTCATGGTGACAGATATATCCTATTAGAGGCTAGTGATGTTGTTCACTAAGGGTTTATCCAAGGCTCAAGCCACTGCATGGTTGGGTGAAATCCTTCAAATCAAAGACTCTACATGATACTATCATCATGACATGGGACATGGAGGATGTGGTCCCAAAGAACAAAAATTTCTCCAAGCCTTTTACTCCATAGAAAAACAAAGATAAGAAAACTTTCCAAAATGAGTGGCTTGGAAAGGAGAACATGGACGAGGTGGATCGTAATGATTTGAGGATGAAGAAACTCTACTTCAGTTGTAAAGAATCTTGGGAACTTGGACACATGTGTATGGGAAAAGGAAAGGTGCACTACATAGATGTAATTTCAAATAGCAAAGAAGAATAAGAAGCATGGAAGGCACAAGACAACGTGCACGATATCCCAGCTAATGAGAAGACACAAGAGGAGGCCAAGAGTGGGGATATAGACACTCTATCAGGTGTCCATATATTTCACACATTCATTATTCATGGAGTAGTATAGGGGAAACACATCACAATATTTATTAATGGTGGGGAAACCCATAACTTCATTGAATCGGCCTTAGTGGCTAAGAGAGGTATTCCTACAATTTACTTTGAGGGGTCTGATGTAGTGGTAGTTAGTGGGTGCAACATTCCATGCACACAGAAGATTCCAAAATTATGTGTAGCGCTAGGAAACTACATCGTGGCCAATGATTTATATGTATTTGAGCTACCAGACACCAATATCATATTGGGTTTCCAATGGCTTGTTTCCTTGGGAAAACATTCATTTGACTACAAACCATGGAATTGGAATTCATGACATCAAAAGGAAAAACGATGGTTTTGAGGACCATGTCCAATGTTTCTCCCTAGATTGTCTCAACCAAGAGGATGGAGGGAATATTTAGGCATGGGGATGTCTCTTGTGTAGCAAAGTGTTTGATCACCACTAAGAAACTATCAGGAAGCAACCAACAATATCATACAAACATCAAGACATTTTTTAGAAAACATGACCAAGTTTTTGGAAAAAAACCTCTAGGGATACTGCCCAATAGGGAATTTGAGCACACCATTGAGTTGGAGGAGGGAGAAAAAATTGTGATCACTACTCTCTACATATATCCAAATAAATTCAAGGATGAGATCAAGAAGGCTATTAAGGAACTATTGGAGATGGGACACATCAGACCTAGCTATAGTCCGTTCGCTTCCTCCATAGTGTTTGTGAAGAAAAAGGATGGCACCATGATGATGTGCATAGACTATAGAGCATTGAATAAAAAGACCTTAAAAAAAATTACCCCATTCCCAGGATCGATTCATTATTGGATGAGCTTCATGGGGCCGTTTATTTTTCAAAGATTAATATTCGATCGGGGTACCATCATATCAGAGTTAGAGAATAGGATATTCCCAAGACAACTTCCAAGTTCCATTATGGGAAATATGAGTTCATGGTCATTCCATTTGGGTTGACCAATTCACCTGCAACATTTCAGTCCTACCTGAACCACATACTAAAAAAGTAGCTGAGGAAGTTCTTGTTGGTATTCTTTGATGATCTTCCGATATATATAACAGGACATGGGAAGAACACTCAGAGAATCTGGATGATATTATGAGCATCATGGAAGATCAATCATTGTATGCCAAGGGGTCAAAGTGTGAGTTTGGAATGGTAGAGATCCAATACTTAGGTTATGTGGTCAATGACGATGGAATTCATGTGAATAGGGATAATATCCAAGCCATATTGGATTGGTCATCACCCAAGAACCTTACACAGATGCATGATTTATTTGGGATATACAGCTACTAATTGAGGTTTTTAAATGGATTCTCACAGTTGGTTGCACCACTCACACATCTCATGAAGAAAGGGGAATTTAGGTGCATATAGGAGGCCTATAAGACATTTGATAGGATGAAGGAAGTGATGATAACTTTCCTAGTTTTAACACTTCCTGATTTAACTCAACCCTTGATGCTTGAGTGTGATGCATCGGGTGAGGGGATAGGAGAAGTTATGATGTAGTAAAGACATTAGATAGCATATGAGAGAAGGAAACTCACATATTTAGAGAGTCTCCACTGCATCCATGACAAGGAGGTGTTCACCATCATGCATGCCTTAGAGAAATTCAGACGATACCTTGTACGTGGAAATTTGTGGTTAAGACTAACCAAAATAGTTTGAGAAACTTCTTGTGGTTGAATGACTTAAATGAGAGGAAACAGAAGTGGGTCAACAAATTCTAGAAATATGACTTTGACATAGAGTATGTGAAAGGGAAGAAAAATTTCGTTGTTGTTTCTCTCTCCGGGAAACCCAAGATATGCTCACTTGCATATATTTCAGTTGACTAGAAATCTTATCTCTTGGTAGAGTATTCCAAGAATAAATTTTATTGTGAGTTGATGGATCATAACATTCAAGATGACAGGTACAAAGTGGTAGATGATATCATCTACTACAAGGACCACATATACTTAGTCTCTGAGTCTACATTGAAGGGGAAGATCATGAGGGATATGCATGAAAAAACCTAGGTAGGGAATCTTGCATACTTTAAAACTTACAGGAAGATTTGGGAGAGGTTCACTTTGAAGGGCCTCATAGATGATGTACTGAGACATGTGATGGATTGTATGACTTTTCATTAGAACAATTTGAAGTAGACTCATTATGCATGGTTACTACAACCATTATCCATCCCAGAGAAGAAGTCAAAAAGCATGTCCATGGACTTCATCACAAGTTTACCTAAAGTATAGGGCATAGATTTCATATATGTGGTGTTAGATTGGTTGACCAATTTTTCACATTTCTTTGCCATATCCTCAAATACAAGGAAACATAAGTAGAGGAGTTGTTCTTTAGGGAGGTATTCAAAATCCATGGCTTGTCGAAGTACACTGTTGGTGACAGAGACAATAGGTTCTTTACTGCATATTGGTAGGCATTATTCAGGTTGGCTAGCAAAGAGTTGACTCCTATCACTACTTACCACCCCCAAACATATGGTCAGACAAAGATCGTGAACAAGTGGCTTGAGGGGTATTTACATAACTATGTTTCCAGGAAGAAAAAGGCATGTGTTAAGTGGTTGCATTTGTGGGAACAATATTATAATATCACTTATCATATGTCCATTGGGAGGAGCCCATTCCAAGCATTATATAGCTATGATTCTCCTTCATTTATTGATTTGGAATTTGGGGGTAGAAGGGCTCCCAAAGCCAACGATTGGATCCAGGATATTCAAGACATCCTCAATGCTCTCAGCGACAATTTACAGGTGGCTCAAAATCAACAGAATATTTATACAGATAGGCAGAGAGTTGAGTGCACTTTTGAGGTGGGTGACTTGGTATTTTTGAGATTAAAACCATATAGATAGTCTTCACTGAAGAAAAGTGGTGCCAAAAATATTAATCCCCACTTTTATGGCCCCTACAAGGTGATCCAAAGAGTTGGAGAGGTAGCTTATGAGTTTGAGTTTTTGGAGGGAAATAAGGTTTGAAATGTGTTTCATTATTCATTCCTAAAGAGGGAATTGGGAAAAAAGGTCACTTATTCGGTAGAGTTATCTCCATTGGATGAGGAGGGGCAATTAGTGTTGGCTCCAGAGGAGATATCATAGAGTCAGGAGATGAAATCGTGAAACAGGGTGATCCTATATTACGTCATCGGGTGGAGATAAATTTGTCGGTAAAGGATGCCACATGGGAAGGTGACCAGATATTGCACCATCCTAACTTGTAGTTGCTTGAGGACAAACAATCTTAGGAACAGAGGATTGTAATGTCATTTTCCAATTAATAATTCCAGGAGATCAATGTAATAGACTAAGATATTCCCATAGGCTATAGTCAAACGAGGAAAAGGGAATTAATTATTTATTTAATCTCATCAGAGTAGGAAAAGTAATATTTTTAAAAGGTGGCATTGAGTAATTAGGAAAAAGGGTGTTTTAAGTGACTTTGAGTTAATAAAGTCACTTTACTTTATTAAAAGGATAAAAGGGTCATAAAAGGGTCAACGAGGAAATACAAGGAAAATGAGGATGCCCTCTCTCATTATGCATATGTTATTTATAAAACGAATTACACAGTGGTGAGACCATCCACCATCCATCATAGCTAGTCATAGAGAGAATATAACTCTGATTTTCACAGTGCTTCATTATGGTTGAGATATTCACCATTTCGTAGTTGGGTTTGTTTTTATAGAGGTCATTTTTTATGGAAGAGGACAAGTTGGGTTGAAGCTACATTTCTTGTGTGTTGGGGTCATGTTCTACTAGTTTGTGGCCAATTTTCTCATAGTGGGGCCGAGTTACTCTTTGTGATCCAGGTGGATATTGGTGGCCACCCACCTATTCCAACTGGCTCCTCATGTTCGTTTTGTGTTCAACATGTTCTTCAGTACTTATTTGTAATTGTGGGTTCTACACTTCTGGGGATTTCTGAAGCCCCACACGTCCTCCAAGTGGATACGGGTGGCCTCTTGCCTAATCCAACTGGCATATTTTGTATGTTTTCATGTCATCAGATTTTGTTGTACTTCCAAGGTCATTTTGCGGCCCTAAACATTGTTTTTTTGGCTTTCCACAGTCAAACTATAAACAAAGTTACATTTTGATGGTGAAATGTGTATTTCTCTTAAAGAAGTTTCCAACGGGTTGTCATGTGCCTAAAATAGAGGTCATATGCAAAAGTTACGACCCTTGGAAGTTGAGGTACCAAATTACACCAACTTATCCATAGGGCCCACATGACTTTTGGCGTTTCACCTTCTAGCATTAGGTTTTTGGATGTCTAGGGATTTGGAATTCATGAGTAATATCAAAAAAGCCTCTGGAGCCTGATTGTGATTATTATTCTTAGACAGATGCACGTAGAAACCACATCTCTTCTCAAATATAGCTACCACCATTCAAGTAAGTGTTTCAGTTCTGTATTTTTACAGTTTCATCCTATTTCATTATTTAATACAAGATATTATTCACTAGATATTTGTGTCATTCTTCATATCTCTATGTTTATTGTATTCAGTCTATTAATTAGTTCGTTCAACTCCTAAATCTAGATCAGTGGTATCAGAGAGGTATTCTCTTCATTTATTTTTCTTCGTGCATGTCCCCCACAAGATATGGGTACAAGAAGTTGGGACTCGAACCAATCAAGACATTACAATATCGATCGTGCCAAGCCCGAAAACAACCCATGTGGGACAAAAATAAATATGATGGAGCAGGAGATCCTATTAAAATGTTGCTCGAGGAATCCCTCGCACAACAAAGGAATCAAATGATGGACAACTTTGCATAGATCCTTCGATGACTGCCCACATGAGAAGCATCTTCATCAAGCAGCCATGCAACCCCCTTCAACATATAAGTAAATTTTGATATTCCATTATTTGAAGGACTGATAGATGTGGATTTTGTAGATAAATGGTTGAATCTGCTCGAAGAATATTTTTCGATCCACAATTTTTCCGATAGGGAAAAAATCACTTTTGCACTCCTCAAGGTCATTCCCCATGTTAAATACTGGTGGGATACTTACTCTGAGAAAAGGGTCGTGAAGGAATCTCCAATTTTTTTGGTGGCCCCTACATGGGATTCCTTCCAGGATGCCATTAAAGAGTAGTACAACCCTATTGGAAGCTACAAGGACCCGTACACTAGATGGACCACCCTATGTCAAGAAAGGGACTAGACAGTACCATATTTCACCAATATTTTCCATACCCTACGCACCAAATTGGGTATCAAAGACTCTGAGCATCAACTGGTTCTCAAATACCATGATTGTTTGCATAGATACATTCAAATAGAAATGGATTTCTTAAACATCACCTCATTGGGCATGACTTATAGATACGCTGTCAAGATTGAGCAGAAATCTAAGAAGAAAAGGTGACAGTTTGAATATGCAAACCGCTCACAACTAAAGCAAGGAAAAGGTAGCCCCAACCCACACAGCAAGGGACCAAGTCGAGATGGCCTCCCTCAGGAAAACCATTCCAAGACACAACACAAGAAGGGAAATGAGAAGACGAAGAAGGACACGGGAAAATGGTGTGAGTACTATAAAATTACTTGGCACAACACCGAATAATTCCACTCCAAGAAGTCCCTCATGGTTGAGCTAGAGGATTCTGAGTCAGAGGACAATTCTGATTCCAAGTGAAATCCTAAAGGAGGGAAGCATATTATCAATGTTGAACCCAGTGCCACTGTCTCTACCAACAAATTCTGGCCAAGAGAACCAGAAAAACCTGAGGAAGGGGAATGCCTCTTTCACTCGCAGATGTGATTCAATGGGGCTCTACTTCATTTCATTGTCGATAGAAATATTCAGAAAAACATGATTTCAGAATAGGTTGTCAATTGACTAGACCTGCCAATGACACCACACCCACAACCCTAGACCATCGATTGGCTTTGCCAAGGAATAGATCTTCATGTCAACCAACAATGTCGTCTTCCCTATGACATCAATCCTTTCAAAGATGGGCTACTGTGTGATATTTCTCCCCTTGAAGTTTGTGATGTTCTTTTAGGAAAACCATATTTGTGGAAGTGTTATGTTGTGTATGAGTCTATACCCTGAAGTGTTATTATTACTTTGGGTAGAAAATTGTACAGGATCCCAAAGGTAGCGTCACCTACTGCTATTTCTTTAATCTCTACTAAGAAATGCAGTAGGGTGATTTCACAAACTGTGAAGTTCATCTTCTTTGTGATCCATGCTCACAATAAGAAGAAGGTCGCTGCCACATCCATGGCCTCTACAAAATGCCTTTCTTTGTAGCAGAAGCAAGTGGACAGGATCATGGAAGAATACAGAGACATATTATCATCACCTATAGGGGTACCAACACACTTCCAATTCAAGCATCCAATTGATCTAACCCCCAGTGCACCTCTACCTAATGGACTAGTATATTGGTGCTCGCTGATGGAGAATGAAGAAATCAAGAGTCATATCCGAGAGCTTCACCAAAATGGGCACATCAGACCCGGATGCTCCCCTTGCGGAAGCCTGATTGCACTAGTGTAGAAGAAGGATGGGACTTGGTGACTCTGCATTGATTACAGAGCCTTAAACAAAATCACAGTTAGGAACTGCTACCCCATTCCCGGGATTGATGACCTTCTTTACCAACTCAAGGGGGGAAATTTCTTCAGCAAGATTGACCTGAAGTCTGGCTACCACTAGGTTCCCATCGAACCAAATGATGTATGGAAGATAGCCTTCAAGTCTAAAGAAGGTCTCTACAAATGGCTAGTCATGCCCTTTGGCTTAACAAATGCACCAACCAATTTCATGAGGTTTATGGATGATGTATTGAGACCCTTCACCAAATCCTTTGTTGGAGTATATTTGGATCACATCCTCGGCTTCAGTAGAACATGGGAGGAGCACATGCAACATATTCAGCAGGTTTTGCGCACTCTGCAGCAGCACAAGATTTATGCCAACTTGGAAAAATTCTCCTTTGGAATGAACAGGGTCCAATACTTGGGCTACATTGTTGATGAGAATGGGGTACATGTCTATCCAACTAAGATCCAAGTCATTCATGATTGGCTAGTTCCGACCACACTAACCTAGCTTCAGAGCCTTTTGGGACTAGCCAACTTCTACCAATGGTTTGTGTTGGGATTCTCCCATATTGCATGGGCCCTCAACCAGGTGACCAAGTGTGGTGGTAGGGCCAAGTTTTTGTGGGGAAAGAAGAAACAATGAGCATTTGATGATCTAAAGCATCGCTTGTGCTCAACTCCAGTACTCTCCTTGGTCGATCTGTAGCAACCATTCAAGATTGAGACTGATGTATCTGACTATGTTGTTGGTGCAGTTCTCACTCACCATGGGCATCCAGTGGCATACCATAGGGATACACTATCCGATATTGTCCAAAAATACGCCACCTATGAAAAGGAAATGTATTCCATTATACAAGCGTGTTGTCAATGGAAAAATTACATTCTGGGGAAGGAGATGATCATACACATTGATCATAAGCATCTGCAAATCATACAGACACAAAAGAAATTGCAGAATGACCACCATCAAAAGCGGTCCACCTACCTATAGCAGTTCCATCTCAACATAAAGTATAAGACATGTATCTCCAATCGTGTCATTGAATGCCTTAGTCAGCCTCCTGTGGTTGCACTCACAACTATGCTCCATTCCTATGGACATGAAGCAGCTGATTGGCCCCAACTTTAACATCAAGATCTTAACTTGGCCACCACCTATCAGCTCTTGTGTACAGGTGCACATTTCACTCATTTTCACTTTTAGAATGGACTCTTATGCCACCTGGACCATCTCTATGTCCCTACAAGCGAGTGTGAAAAGATGATTTGGAAAGCCCACTACAGTCAGGTGGCAAGACATTTTTGTGTGGAGAAAACTGTGGGTGTTCTTCAGAAACATTTTTGTTGGCCAAAACTTTGACAAGACATCAGAAATTTTTTCATATCTTGCACTTCCTTTTCCATTTCCAATCTAGCCATCAAGAAGCAAGGATTATACACCCCTCTTCCTATTCCCAAGAAGCCTTGGGAATCCATCTCAATGGATTGCATGTATGGTTTTCCATCCACCAAACAAGGAAATGAATTTGTGTTTGTGCTTGTTGATCATTTTTCAAAGATGGCCATCCTCACAGCCTGTAAGAAGAATTTCACAGGGACAGGTATTGCTAATATATTCTTCAAACAAGTGTGGGTCCACTTTGGGATACCATAGACCATCATCTCCGACCGAGACATCAAGTTCCTCAGGATCTTTTGGTTGAGTCTCTGGTCTTTGTTGGACACCAAGCTCACAAAATCCATTGCTTTCCACCCCCAATTTGATGGCCAAACAGAGGTCGTCAATCGGATGATTGTGCACATCCTGCGCATGTACAATTCTAAGCATCCACAGACATGGGACATGAGTCTCCCATATGTCCAACAAAGTTACAACATGACTCTCCATAGTTCCAATGGCCATATCCCATTTCAGGTGGGTCTGGGATTCCAACCCTTGGGACCCATTGATGTTTCACTTCCTCTTGCCACCACACAATCACACTCTTCCCTTGATCAGTCTGCGATCGACAAAGCCACCAGATTCATTGAGCAAATTCAACACATCTGCCAACAGGTGCAGGATATTTTGTAGAAATCCAATGCTAAGTACAAGCATCAGAATGATCAACACATGGTACCACACCAGTTTCAGGTTGGCGACAAAGTGTGGTCACATTTGCAGAAGGAGTGTCTCACCGGGCCCCATCGGAAGCTTCGCCTAGTTATTTGTGTGCCTTACACTATCACCAAGGCTGTGGGTAGCAATTCTTTTGAGCTCAACACTCCACCCTTCCTTGGTCTGCATCCAGTATTCAATGTGGACCTCCTTCGGCCATGTTTTCCCCATTATTGGACACCTTCGATATCGCAGAACAACTAACACCAACAAAGATCAACTCTAACTCCATGGAACAAACATCCAGTGATTAGATAGTAGACACCTAGGTCAAGGGAACTCACCAACAGTTGATCCATCTTTATCGAGTTGTCAAGGCAGGGAAAATCCTACACCAAGGAAAGTAGCTCACCTGGGGCCAAATCCAACAGAAGTTTCCTCACTTGATGAGGGAACTCAACACAATGGAGACCATTGCTTCCTAAGGGGGGAGGATTGATCTAGGTGGATATTGGTGGCCACCCACCTATTCCAACTAGCTCCTCTTGTTCAATTTTTGTTCAGCATGTTCTTCTGTATTGCTTTGTAATTGTGGGTTCTACACTTCTGGGGTTGTCTAAAGCCCCACACATCCTCCAGGTGGATACGGGTGGCCTCTTTCCTTATCCAATTGGTTTATTTTGTATGTTTTCATGTCATCACATCTTGTTCTAATTGTAGGGTCATTTTGGGGCCCTAAACGTTGTTTTTTTGGCTCCCCACATTTAAATTGTTGATGGAGTTATATTTTGATGGTGGAATCTGTATTTCTATGAAATACCTATCCAACGGGCTATCACACACCTAAAATGAAGGGCGTATGCAAAAGTTATGACCCTGGAAGTTGAGGTACCAAATTACATCAACTTACCCATAGGGCCCACATGACTTTTGGCATTTCGCCTTCTATGGTTAGGTTTTTGGATGTCTAGGGTTTTGGCATTCATGAGTAATACAAAATATTCCTTTGGAGCCTCGTTTTAATCCATTATGCTCAGACG
Organism: Picea engelmannii; assembly: GCA_009831015.1. Lineage (NCBI taxonomy): Eukaryota > Viridiplantae > Streptophyta > Pinopsida > Pinales > Pinaceae > Picea > Picea engelmannii. The sequence continues at coordinate 704,179 of ML777024.1, forward strand.
GATGCGTGTAGCATCCACATCTCTTCTCAGAGATAGCTACCACCATTCGAGAAAGTGTTTTAGTTCTGCAATTTTACAATTTCGGCCTATTTCATTATTTAATAGCAGATATGTTTCACTGGATATTTGTGTGATTCTTCACATCCTTGTGTTTATTGTATTCAGTCTATTAATTAGCTCGTTCCACTCCTAAATCCATATCACCTTGCTGGGATGAATTTCCCCTCACCTAGGCATATTTACCTGCATCTGGGTGTATTTTTGTAGTTGGGTGCGTTAGTTTGAGTTAGGGTCCTATTTCCTTATTTGGAGGCAGAGTTTCTTGCAAAGGGGTTGGGATTTCTTATTGTGGGAGGGTGGATTCGAAGTGTTGAGGCTGAGATCAAAGGCTAGTAGATTTTTTTGAACTAGAGGTCGAGTTTTTTCTATAGCAGAGGTTGAATTGATCGAGATAGTGTTTGAATCCTTTGTGGACGAGGTCACCCTCATATGTAGTCATTTCCACTTCTATTTGAGACATGTTGTTGCTGTAGAAAAGGTTGAATGTGGGCTTTTTGTCATCTACATTCCATATTCCTCACCATATTTGCAAAGAAAACCTACATGAAATACATAGCATGTTCTTATTTAATTGTTGTTATATTATTTGTTGAGTTTTTTAATGTACTTTTGTTTTCTCAAACACTTAATGCAATAAATATCTTTGCCTCTCAATATGGGTGTTATATTGTAAATCTCAAAAGAGCGTATAAATACACATAAACTATTTGGTGGAAATTACTTGTGTGTAAATGGTTTGATGAAATATCCACATTGTTAAACTAAGTGAAAATCCAAAAAAAATAGTGGGGATTTTACATCTCATGGCGAGGAGTCCTCACGATCTTGGAGAGAAACTAAGAATCCTCGAGGATTTTTCCTCCAATATGGGAATGACTATTAGTACTAACAAAACAAAAGTCATGATCATTAAATCCAATAAGATCACATTTGATACTTTCGTATATGACAGCAACAACTTGGAGGAAGTGACTTCGTACAAATATATTGGAATCAATAGTCACCACAAGCTCAAATGGAGCTATAGCATTGAGAAAAGGATAAATGGATGATGGAAAGCTTATTATGGGCTTGAAAACAATTGCAAATCAATCGATCTTTGGATATGGGATAAGAAAAAATTCCTCCTTGAGAATCTTCTTACTCCTATTATTCTATATGGATGTGAAGTTTGGGGATGCAGTATCTCTAAAGAATCATGGAGAAATATAGAGCAAATCCAAACGAATTTATAACCTATAATCTCAAAATTAGAGGAAATACACCCTAACCTATATTATCCTGTCCTCCTCTTAGAGACAAGTCTTTCCCCCATTGAGAGAACGACTATGACTAGATACCTAATGTATAAGAATGAGTCAAACAACATGGAAGACAAGAGGCTTCCTACAATTTCCTAAAATTCCAACCATAATCACCTTCAACTCAAGCGGGGATGGCATAAAGATGCTCAGTCTTGGATAAACCATTGGAGAATCATGGAAGAGACCATTTTGTATAATAAGGATGTAAATCAAAATTTAAGGAGAAAATGTGGTGTGATAAAGAGTTAGAGGAAAAAAGAAAATTAAGGTATTATAAGGAGGTCAACCCTAATCTAGAAGATCAAAATAATCTCTCTATTTTGACAAGTGTAAAGAAATAAATAAGCATTGCTAAAATAAGAACAAATTCTCATGAGCTCCATAGTGAAACCGAGTGTTGGTCAATTCCTAAAACACCATGGGACGAAAAAGTGTGTCACCCTTGTGACACTAAGAGGGTTGAAGATAAAAATCACTTTCTCTTAGAATGTCCATTGCATAGCCAGATTAGATCTCAATTTTAAAATATGTGTCACACTACTAGCATTCCTAACCTTTTAACTCAACAAAACTATGGTGATCTTGAAAAGTTTATCTTAATGTTTTTGGAGCACAAAAAAAAAATTCTAAAGAATTGCAAGTAATCACTTACACTCTTAAGGTACGATAAATCAATTCAATCTCAATAAACGTTCGTCGTCGTCGTCGTCGTCGTCGTCGTCGTCGTCGTCGTCGTCGTCGTCGTCGTCGTCGTCGTCGTCGTCGTCGTCGTCGTCGTCGTCGTCATCATCATCATCATCATCATCATCATCATCATCATCATCATCATCATCATCATCATCATCATCATCATCATC
>ML777024.1:707564-729019 GCA_009831015.1 Picea engelmannii
AGGTTAATCGCGTAGCCAACAGGTCTCGCACAAATTAACAAACAAAAAAAAAAAAAATTAATTTTCTTTTTTCCTTTTAATCTAATGATTTTCTTTTTTTTCCTTTAAGCTAATGAGAATCTGATTCCACAAATTTGGAATTCAATTAGACTATCATATTTCATATATAAAAAAATGTTTACAATTTATGTATTTCAAGTAGAAGAATTTGAAGAGTAATTTTTTGGAATTCAATTAAAGTATCATATTTCATATATAAAAAAAATGTTTACAATTTGTGTATTTCAAGTAGAAGAATTTGAAGAGTAATTTTTCTCACTAATTTATTTACTTTTTAGCTTGACCAAAGATATTTGACACTAATTTTTAGGTTACTTTACGTTTTTAATCTTAATTTATAAAGATCATTTGAAAAAAAAAATCAACCTTTCTTTAATGGCAGTGATACACAATGTTATGTATATTCTTCGATAAATGGTGAAAGTGGTACTAAAGTAATTAATTATAATTAATATTAATGTATCACTTGTCTCATTTCTATAAGCTTAACCATCATCCTTAAAGTCAACTATCAACATAGTAAGATGACCACCCCTACATATAATAAATCCATATCACCTTGTCATATTCATCTCATCAACAATATGGATTCCACCACACCAACAATAACTGTTCCACTAATAGATCATCACGTTTGATTATTAAAAGTGGACATATCAATTTGTTACTGTGAAGGATAGTTCTATTGAGACCCTTTAATTTAACTTGATGTCATTCTGGAACTCTCCCTTAAACACTTTCAACTATATATTGATATGGTCGACGAATGGGTAGGAATGGGCAACAAGAGATTTTTCAAACCTTTGGGCAGCAACAATGGAGAAACCTGCAACTAAACTAGGAGGTGTTTGACTCTTTCGATGTGGAGTGCAGCTAAATCTAGAGGAGGATGGTACCTGAGCTCTTCTTTATTGGTCGAATGACGTTTTTTTTTGTTTTTGTATCTTCCTACCTGTCTTGTCTTATCGTTCTACTTAGCAATGTAGCAAAGTTAAGAGGGTTAGTGATTTTATTTTAATCTGTGTTAGTGCGGGTTCGATCCCTCCTCATTTATTGGATTGATTTGAGGTTTTTAAGGGGGTTGTCAGTCTGTCTTAACTATGACAGGAGGTTCCCTATTGTGGCTGGGCCAAGGCTACTGACTCACACTCCACTGGAGGTGCTTCCCTATGAAAGATGAATTCAATGCCCTTATGGGGGAGGCTGACGAAGCCATCTCGAGGCAAGAGAGTCTTTCGTTCTCTGCAGATACGGTAGATTTTAATGCCATCTTTAACTCTCTCCAGGATGCGGTTAAAGCACAACTATCACCTTCCCATGTGGTAAAGAGTAAGGATTCTTGTTGTTGCCTTTCCTCTGTTGTTGATAGAGATCTGGAATGTGGTGTTTCAAAAAATCTATCTGTTGATATCCCTGTGTCTGCTCGGGAGATTTTAGTGGTGTAGGCGGGTGGTAAAGGGAGGGTGTTTGGGGGTGTGTCTCGGGGTTTTCCTGAGGGAAATATTACTGGTACTGGCCCTCGAAGGTTTAAACACTGGATCCCAAACAGGTCTAAGCAGAAGTTGTCACTAGGAGAAGATATTGGGCTGGAAGACACAGTTAGTCTTGCGCTCTGTATATTGGTAGTAATATTTTCCTACCATGCTAGGTGCAAGATGCCCTTGGAAGAGTGGGTTAGCTTCAACTGGTGTCCGCTTCTGGGCTATAATCCAGAAGTGGTTTACATGAATAAAGGGTGGTTTGTTTTCATTTAAAGAGGAACGAGGACTCTAAGGTGATATTCGAAAAAGCTTAGAGCTTCGATGGTGGCAGTCTGATGCTTAAACGTCGGTGGGTGAGTTTTGATCCTTCTCACGATTACTTATGTTCCATACACTTATGGGTGTTTCTTCCGGGTTTTCCTTTACATTTTTGGAACGAAAAATCTTTGGAATCTATTGGGAACGCCCTTGGAAAATTCATCAGAGTTGACGATGGGGCACTCCGAGATTCAGATAAAAGAATTGGTAGAGTTCTAGTGGAAATAGACATTCATACGGGTTTGTTGGAAACCTTAGAAATTATTTGGCGTGGTTATCATCTATCTCAATCTATGGACTATTTAGGCATCCCTTTCATATGCTCACGGTGTCGGAATACTAGTCATCTATGGCAGGACTGTGTGGGTTTAATAGAGGAGGAGGTCTCAGAAGGAACTATGTTGGAAAGGACAACTCGTGTAGAATTGCCAGACATGGAACCATGTAGAATTAGTCTGAGATATTATGATTATGAAGACCTTTCACAGTCAGAGCCAGTGGAATCTATTACAGGTAAGATCAAATCTGTTTGTCCCACGCTCTTTAATTCTTTATCTTCCTGGGAAATAAATGAATTGGACTTGTCTAGTTATTTGAGAGCACAGGTTTTTTTTTTGAATAATCCTGAAGACTTTCAGGTCCCTTCGATGCCTAAGGTCTCGACAGGTACACCATTTGATGATTTACCACCTCGAGATTTGGAAGGGAGAGATTCAAAACCTGGGGAATCCATTGACCCTCGGGTGGTTAGTGGTCTCCCTGCGGATGTTAGTTTGGCTGTCGAAAACACTGAGAGGAGATCGCCTGGAGCTTCGGATTTACTGGGAAGGGACTCTTTTCGACCAACTGTTTCTATAGAGGAATTCATTTTGTCGATATTTAGGTAACCCGAGCTGGGGGATAGTGATATTAGTGATGTCATAGAATCCCTTATCCCTTCCTATAGAGAGGTGCACTCTCTGATTCAATTACCAACTTTTCGGGGGAGGTTTGTTTATCCTAGAACAAATATTGTTGGGGTTTCAGGGCATCCAGGCACCACTAAGGAGACTCCTGGGAAGGTTTTTATGTGGTCCAAGGGTCTGGAAATGGATATTTCTCCTATAAAGACTAGGAGTGTGAGAAAGAAGAAAGAGGCTATGGGTCCTTTACCTGTGGAAAATCATTTCCCAGTCATAAGTGAAATTAGGGTGCTTAGAGACCTGAAAGCCCTAGCAAGAGAGAAATCATGATATTACTCTCCTTAAACATTAGAGGGGTTGGGGGGGGGGGATGAAATATTCCTCCCTTCGAAGACTTCTTTGAAGGACTAATCCAAATATTATATTTTTGCAAGAAACTATGGTTGAGGATAAAAAGGCCCAGGATTTTATGCTATATTTTCTTCCTTCTTTGCTCACTTGTGTTGTTAGTCATGTTTGTACATCGGGGGGCCTACTTGTATCTTGAGACCTGAATATGTTTGAAATTACTCATTTTTTGTGTTGTGGTTGTATTCTATTAACAGGTACTTGTTTGGAACTTAATCAACCAGTCACTTTGTTAAATGTGTATGGAGTCTATTTAGAGCGACATTCTGGGAAAAGGTGGTTGGTAGGGGTCTATTGGAGCATAGAAATCCCATTATAGTGGGAAACTTAAATATTACCTGTGAAGTTGGGGAGTTATGTGGAGAAGAAACACATATGGATCCACAGTATGCATTCTTTAAAGATCTTTTTAATGAATCTAGATTGATATATTTATCTCTAGATGTTTGGTGCCAACCTGGAGAAATGGTCGAAGAGGTACTATGAGTATCTCCAAAAGAATGGACAAAATCTTAGTTTTTTAAGATCTCATTGGGGGTGTTGGCATGTATAATACATGGGTGGACAATCCATATTTTTTGGATCATGCACAAGTCCTTTTGAGATTAGATCGGTCTACCTTCTCGAAGGCTTATCCCTTCAAGTTCAATGCCAGATGGTTAAGCTAAGAAGAGGTGCTTACTCTAGTGACTAAAGTCTAGAAGGATCCATTTCATCTGGTTGAAACGGATGTTCAGTAGCGATTAGCGAATAAATTGGAGTCTTTGAAGGCTCATATAAAATCCTAGGCAAAAGAGTTGAGAAGAAAACAGGAGGAAAATCTTGTTCGTTTGGAGGGACTTCTAAAAGAATTATTCATGGATACAGCTTTGGAGATGACTATTAGGGACAGGGAGACACAAATTAAACTTCTAGAGATATAGAGGGACAGAATATTAATAGATGAAGAAGAAAAATGGAGACTCACAAGAAGAGCGGTGTGGTTAAAGAGTGGTAATAAAAAAAAAAAAACTTTCACAATTATGCTAGTTTCAGGAGGAATAAGAACCACATATGGGATATTAGGTATGACTGTGGAGAGACTCATACCAGTCAGGAAGCCTTTATGAGGAATTGGATTAGGTGGTTATAAATGATCAATTTGAAATGGCTACACTTTATGATCATTTTGTAAAGATTGAGGATATAGTGCTACTAGAGCACCCATGTACAAAGAAGGAACTGTGGGAGGTTCTAAAGTCTTTCACCAAATATAAGAGCCTGGGACACGATGAGTGGACTGTGCATTTCTTTATCCATTTTTTTTATTTAGTGGAAGATGACTTACTAGCTATGGTCGAGGATTCCAAATTGTGGGGATCAGTCAACAAGTCATTAAATGTGACCTTCTTGACACTTATACCAAAAGTAAATAATCATGGCCCCTTCGGGGATTACAAACCGATTTCCCTTTGGGATTTATGTTACAAGTTGATTTCAAATATTATTACAAATAGGCTTAAGACTATCCTATCACGGTCGTTGTCAAAAGAACAGTTGGGTTTCCTCAAAGGTAGACAAATCCTGGATGTAATTGGCATGACATAGGAATACCTGCATAGTGTTAAAGTCAAAAAATCAAAAGATATGATTTTAAAGTTATATTTGAAGAAAGCTTATGATTGTATAAACTGGGATTTCCTGTGCTTGACACTTATCCAATCAAGTTTCATTATTCCCTTCACAAATTGGATTTTAAGTTGTGTTACTAGTGCAAAATTTGCAGTTCTGATAAATGGGGAGACCTCTCAAATGTTTAAGAGTGGAAGGGAAATTATACAAGGTTGTTCGTTATCACCTTTGTTATTCATACTTGTAATGGAAGGTCTTAGCTTACTGCTAAAAAAGGGAGAGGAAGAAGGGAAGTTATCTGGGGTTAAGATTTCAAGTTTAGTTAAGATCTTACATTTCTTCTTTATGGATGATGTGTTAATTTTGACAAAGGCCTCATTTGAGGAGTGGTTAGAGATAAAAATATTACTATTATCTTTCTGTAGGACCTATGGATTGTTCATTAATTTGTCTAAATCTATCTTTTACTATGTTGGATTCTTTGGAGAGACTTTAGATAATTTAAATGAATTATTTCCCCATAGCTTCAAGGAACTTGATAAAGGTTTTCGATACCTTGGATATTTTCTAAAGGCCGATGCTTATAAACCCGTGGACTAGAGATGGATCCTCACAAAAATAGAAGAAAGGATTGGGTTTTGGTGTAAAAGATGGTTGTCTCTACGAGCATGGTATACACTGGTTAAATTAGTGCTAGAAGGTAAACATGTGTACTGGATGGCTTTGGCGGCTATACCTTCTTCCATTTTGCAAAAAATAAGGAGAATGATGTTTAGGTTTCTATGGTCGAGTGATGTGGGAAAGAAGAACCTTCATATGTGTAGTTGGGATTACATTGCAAAGCCAAAGAATTTGGGAGGTTGGGGTATCCGAAACATCTTCCTATTCAATAGTGCTCGACCGCAAATTCCTTGTGGCGTGTTTTAATGAAGGATGAGATATGGATCAAGGTGATAAAGGACAAGTATATCTCCCATTGCTTTGTAGTCACTTGGCTAAGGTCGACATCAACTACAACTTTGTTTGCCTCACAGACTTGGAGAAATTTGTTAAAATCATTGCACTTCATTACGCATTGGATCAGTTGGAGACCAGGTTCAAGTCACTCAATGCAAATTGAACTACACAGTATTTTGGGCCTGTGGGAGGCTTCTTTCTTTTCAAGTCAACTCTTATCTTAATTAAAAATTAAAAATGTGGTATACCTTTATCATGCTTTGGGAGAGAGCAAGTCGGGTTTACCTCTTGATTATTGGAAAAATAGTGAAGAGTTTGGACTAATTGGGATCCTAGTAGAGGAATGGGAAGCATTATGCAAGAATCTGAGTGGAGTGGGGATATAGTTAAAAATAATTAAGACGTGTTCATCTGGACCGGAGGCTATAGTTCAAGATGCATTAGTGTAAAAAATATTTATCTAGCCCTTGCAAAGACAAACTGGCCAATTGGTATTGGGGGATGGAGAAGACACATGTGGAAGTGGGATCTAGTGCAAAAGATAAAACTCTTTACTTGGTTATCTATAAAGAGTAGAATTCTTACCTGGGACACTCTGCAAAGAAAGGGCTAGCAAGGACCAAATATATGTCACTTTTGTTCCAAAGAGGATGAATCTGTATTCGACCTTTTTGTTTCTTGTAGTTTCTATCGGGAAGTGTGGAACAAGATTTTTAAAGAATTTGGTATTAGGATGGCATGGGAAGGAAGTACTTTATGTGGATGCTTTGAGAATTGACATAAAAAGGAGGTATCCTACATAACACCCCCATCCATTATCTATTGGTTTGTATGGTTGGAGAGAAATAAATTTATCTTCGAGGGAAGCAAACCTTCATATTTCTCTGTTGTTACAAAATTTAAAGCCCTTCTTCCCTTTCTGCCTTTGGTGAAGAAAGTAAAAACCCACATTTTTCAGAACCCTTGTCTTATTACTCCTATAGTGTGTTGGTTCGATGGGGCTGCACACTTAAGTGATCTTAGGTGTGGGGTAGGGGGACTTATAAAGACCAGTGAAAACTCAGTCTATAAGTGGTTTTTCAATTGTGGCTAGGGGAAAAATATGAAGGAAGAATTGTTGGGAGCATGTGCGACTCTTTTCTTAGTGGAGCGCTTGAATTTAGATGTAATCCAGGTAATTGGTGATTCAAAGATCATTATTGAGTGGTTGAAGGATAGAGGCAAGCTTCAGATCGCTTCCTTGATGGGATGGATGGACAGAATTAAATTGCTTAAAAACTCGTTTAGAGAGATTCACTTCACTCAGGTCTACAGGGAGCTAAATTTGGAAGAAGATTTTTTTCCTAAAAAGGCTCTATCAAAGACTGAAGGAAAAGTTGAATATAGACGGTGGGTTAATGGAAATGAGGGGCCCACTCTCTACATCAATTTTTTTTAACAAAGTTTGTCTTTTTTGGTTTTCTCAATTTCTAGCAATCCTGGAGGATAGTCCCATGATAAAATGGTTTTATTGTCGTTGGCTAGCACCTTATCTCTATTTTGGATTTTTTTTGTTGTTTGGGTCTTAACTTTTGATAGAATCCTTTGTCTCAGGATTCCTGAGTTGATATTTTTTGTGTCTTCCACATTCTAGAGAAGTTGCTTCTCATAGTAATTTCTTTTTTGTAAGGGCTTTGGTATATGATGAGAAAGTGAAACAGGTTTACCAAGCAAGAACTTTGACGAAGTTGATGTGAAGTGTACTTATTTATATTTTCTAATATAAAGAACAATTTTTCTACTGAAAAAAAACTATATATTGATATTATAATTGATTTCGTGATACCTTTTTATAATGGTTACTAAGAATAATACAATTGTCCATCATTGTTTACCTTGGATACCATTTGGGTTGTTTTATTTTTATGTGTTTGTTACAATATTCACTATTATAAGTACTCAATTTTATATTTTGTACACGTTGAAAATGGTTACATAGAACAACACAATTATTCATCATCGTTTACATTCGATATCATTTTCGTTGTATTTCTTTTTATATTTTTAGTACAATTTTCAATATTATAATTACATAAAATTATACAACCTGAGTGGGCCTAATGGTTAAGAATATGTGTTTCCTCTTAAGAGGCCACAAGTTCAAATCCAGAGGGGGGTAGGGTATGTATACCTCTGTAGACTTTACTAGTCAAATCGTTGGGCGGAGGAGATTCCTTTGTCCCACAAACAAGAAAGTCTTATACACCAATTTGATATGGCTTAGCCGTGACCTTAACAATACATTATTATTATTATTATTTATATGTTTAAAATAAATAAAATTAATATTGTTGAAATCTATATAAATTTTAAACATAATTTAAATTATATGTATAAAAAAAAATGCTTAATTTTATTAAATGAGATCATTAAAATTGAATTGAATGAATAACTTATAAAATTGTGTATACATACATTTAATTCAACAATAAGAAGATAATTATTAATAAAAAACATAATTATATTCTCTCTCTTATATTATTATTATTATATAATTTCATACTTTTTAATTAATAAAAATTAAAAATTTCATAACCATCCATATTTTTCTCATATAATAAGCTTTTTAAAGTAAAGGTTATAATGATGTTCTCAGAATGAATGGAAACATCACCAATAAAATTCTATAATGAGAGAATGTAAATCTCCGAAATTTTGGGAAGAACATAAATCCGTATTCAACATATAGTTGTCTTATCGTTAATATGTAAAGCTTCAACTTTAATAAGAATCTTCTACATATTATTATTATTTTGAATGGCATATCTATGATAATATTGGTTTTATGATTTTATTTTCTTTAGTCCTAATAAGATTGTGATACCATAGATTTGGAATTGAATTATGCCATCATCATATTCTATAGAGTTATGTAACCATATTTTATATAGAAATAATATTTTTAATTTATGTATTTAAAAAAATTAAGTTTTTTAATTAGTAAATTTTATTACTTACTAAAAAATAGTAATGTGCATATAGTTTGAGTACATCTGATAGGGTTTTTATTGAAGGAAACCAACTTATCATAACAATTGTTCAAATTTATTGGTTCCTTGAGGAGTTAAAAAATAGGATAGTTTAAAAATAGATATGTTGTTTGAACAATTTGACAAAACAACTATTCTATCATAAACTGTGGAGAAGGGACTAGGCCCAAAACTTGAAGTGAAACTAGAAAGTGTAATAAAAAAACCATAATTAATCATTATGCAAAGCATGTCTCTGATGAGAAGTCATTCCCAGTGGCAGAGGAATGAGTTCACAGAGTAGGATTGTGTCTAGAGCAGTCATACCGAGAACCGAGCTTTGAAGAAGAGAACTTGCTTGCATTTCCACAATCCAGGAGAAGCGCTCATGGAGTTGTTCAATGCTAAACTTCAAGTTTGCGATCTCACTGCACATTTTGAAGATGAGGTTGAGAAAAGTATCTTTGGAAAGGTAATTGAGAGGAGTCTCATAATTCATGTCTTCCATGTTGGTGTGAGATGAGCTGGAAGGTTGGGAAGAAGAAAGGTGTCCCAAAGGAGAATTTGGAGGTGGCAGTTAGCTAGAATTATGGGCCATATAATCTGGAATCTCCTCAACAACTAGGAAGATCCATGTTTTCATGGATTCCAAATCTGATTGGGCTTGAGGAGCATGGGAAGGAGAATTTCTTGTTGCATGACCTATGAGGCGGGAATAAAACCCTACTTCATTACGACAAGTGTTTAGCCTACCCCAAGAGGAGCGAGCTCAGTCACGCATTCTGGACCCGAAAGTAAAGGTGAGAATGATAGATATTTGATGAAGATCGAGCACTAGCACTGTGACATGATGCGATATATACTCTGAGAGGGTGAGACACTCAACCTGTTAGCGAAAAATATTTCCTCCTTGGGATGAATAAAATAGCTCATAACAAGGAGCAAAGTCCTAAGCATTGAATTTGGAATTGTAGAAAATGAGGGGGGAGTAAAGAGTGATAACTTCTCTGTCCTCAAATGTACTAGATACCTCTTGGTTGGCCTCCATCCATTGTATATGAAACAAGGGCTAGAATCTCCCATTGATCTCAACAAGACTGAAAATAACTAACAAAGGAGGGTGTTGGTGAGTGTGCCTCCAGGTGGCACTCCCTCTGCATGATATGAGCGGGGTCATCGTCATAATGACACCCCATCTAGGGAAAAAATTTATTTGCTTTCCAAGTTGATTCATTCTAGAAGAATGGGGTGTAGTGAAAACTAAGAATAGCTACATTCTAGATCGATATTGGCCTTGTTCACCCAAATATTGGCTAATTTGTCATCCACCTTGTTGGTGTCTTTGTGTATATGCAAAGAGATGATAACCATGTTGTTTAAAAGTAGAGACTTCAGAAGCTCTAGGTTGTTGACAAGACACCAACTAGGGGAGAATTGTGTTGTTTCTTATCCATTAATGAGACGAGTAAGGAGATATAGAAATACCTATGAGTCACCTTCAATGATTATCTTGTTATACCCGAGGGAGCTGGTAGTTTGGATGCCCTTGATGAGGGCCCATAATTCTAGAGTGTTATTTGTTTCATGGCCTAAGTTTCATCTAAGAATATGGAGGATATCCCCCTTATCATCCCTGAAGACTACACTATACCCAATGGGTCTTGGGTTTCCTTTAGAAGCTCCATCGGAGTTCATATCGATGAATCCTGAAGGAGATCTTTTTCACGAAGAAGAGTTGATAGTTGAGATTGGGTGGGAGATCAGTGAGGTCTGAGCTTGAGAGAGGAAGAGGTTCCAATTTTGGAGAACATGTTATTCATGTCTGTCACATTTGAATTCTTCTTCAGTATTTTAATGTCCCCAACTAGGCTAGGTGGAAATATTATGTTTTATGTCCCAAAATTGTGATTTCATCTTATGTGAATGTGTCAAACACTTATATAATGGCTTTGTTAACTTCTTACAAATAGTTTGCTCAAATAGGAATATTGTCAAACACATTGCATGTATCCATTACATAGAAAATAGATTAGATAACCATGGAATCTTATTATGGATGGAAACTCCCAAAATATACACAATGATATCTAATGGTTGTAATAACAACTGCAGAATAATTCTAAGAACACAAATCTAAGGGTTGTGAGGAAGCTGCATAATCTACTACAGAAACAATACAAGAAAACATGGAATGATTCCAATCTATGATGTCCATTAATCCAAGGCTCTCCAATCCTTACACTACTTGTTCCAGTAATGTTCACTCTGTAAGAGGACCTCCAATATCTCCTAAAACCATCAAAAACCTGATCTGAAAAAAAAATTCAATCCCTAATTCACAAAGGTCCTCGCAAGACAACTAGGGGACATCTAGTCAGTGCTTGCGGGACAACTCATGCTCAACCCATGAGGGTGTCTCCTTCCACATTTATGTGAAAACCTCCTGGAACCTACAGATATGATGACTGACCTCCTCCAGAAAAATGCCACAAATAACCCAATATGCCTCCAAACTCTCTCCAGGATGAAACCAACCCCCACAATGAGCTCAAATCAGAACTCTAGATGATTCCTCCTCTTGTCTATCTCGGGTGGATATTGCACCACTGAAGCTAAACTTATACGAAAGGGTTTTGATAAACCCTAACGAAACAATGGCTCCAAGAGAACTCCAAAATGAGAGATAAAATGATAATTCTAAAGAGAAGGGTTATCCCTCTATTATTCCTTCCTTCGGACCTTCTAGATCTTTCCCCTTTTTGACCAAATCAAACCTTCACTTTATTTTCCCTCCAATTCCATTGACATATAATTTATTTTTTTTAATGTCACTTTTAGGATTTATCATTCTTTTTACCTACTGACACCAAATAAACCTCCTTGAATCCATTTTTCCTTGTTGACTATAGCCTACATGATTCGTATAGGCTATTGAGTCATCCTTCATAATGATCAATTAGAAGGGGGCATTACAATCCTCCCTTCCCATGATTTCTTGTCCTCAAGAAACTCCAAAATAGGTTGTTGTACGATCTCATCTCCTTCCTAGGTAGAATATTCTATGTGAAATCCTCTTCAGATGACCTAGTACTCTTGAATGACCCTCGTCAGTATCTATTCCCTGACATCAAAAATCCTCTCGGGAACTAGAACCAATTGTCCTTCCTCATCTAGTGGAGGAATATCTACCAAATCAATGACCTTCTTTCTGAATGCCTTCTTGAGGTAGGATACATGGAAGGTATTGTGGATCCTGATACCCTCTAGTAGCTCCATCTCGTATTCTACTTCTGCAATTCTCTTGACCACTGTACAGGGTCCATAAAATCAAGGATTTAACTTCTCTGCACAACTCTTCTTCAATGACGCATGTATGTAACGCTGCAACCTAAGAAATAATATATTTATAACCTCAAATTTTCATTCTACCATGTGCATATCTTCATACATATTCTATTGATTCTGAGTGTCATGTGAGTTCTCCTTCAAGACTCTTAATATGTCCTGACCTTCCTACAACCAGTATTTGGCCTTGGGAGGTCTACTCTCTCCAAATGCCAAGTCCACAAAATATGGAGTGTCATATCCATTCAATGCCCTGAATGGGCTCATCCCGATGGAAATTTGATGGATTGTGTTGTAGCAATTCTCCCAAATATGAAACCACTATATCCATGTCCATTGCTTCCCTGACACATAGTTCCTCAGGGACCCCGCGATCCATTTTTTTACTATCTCGTTCTCCCTGTCTATCTAGGGGTGATAGCTAGTACTAGGTTTCAACTCTGTCCCGGATAACTTGAATAGTTCCTACCAAAATGTACTAAGAAACCTTTTATCCCATTCACTGACTATATTCCTCAGAAGACCATGGAGTCTGAACACCTCCACAAAGAATAAATATGCTACTTGAGATGCGATTTACTCTGTAGGAATGGAAAATAAGTGCACATATTCATTTAATTTTTTCACTACCATGTAGATATAGTCCTTTCCCTATACCTTTGGAAATCCTATGATGAATTCCATGGAAATTATATCCCACTTCTGCTCCAAAATCAACAATGGTTGAAGCAGTCCGCTAGCACATGTGAATTCTAACTTGTTATGTCGACAAGTCATGCACTCCCTCACATGACAAATTACAACCCCCTTGAGACCCTTCCATGATAATCTCTCCCTCACCTTCATATAGGTCTTTAGATACCCTTGGTTCCCTTTGAGTGGTGTGTCATGAACTACCCTCAAAATATTATCGTTGACTATGGACTTAGGGAAAATATAGATCATGTATTTGCAGTAGATGATGTCATCCACTACCCTGTATCTGTCATCCTGAATACATCCCTCCATCAGTTCACAAGAAAATGTATTCTTGGAGTATTCCACCAAGAGAATGGACTTCCAATCTGTTGATATCTATGTCATGGAGAAGGATACAAGTCTCCTGGATAATGCCACAAAAAATATATTCTTCTTCCCCATTACATACTCAATGTCAAAATCACGTGCCTGCACCTTACTCACCCATTTATTCTCCCTCTCATTTAGGTCCTATTGGTCCAATAAATATATCAAGTTGTTGTGGTCAGTCCTAACCACAAATTGTCCTCCGACCAAGTATTATTTGAATTTGTTCATTGCATGGATGATGGCCAACATATCCTTATCATATATTAGATAGAGATTCTTGGAATCCCTTATATTTCTTCTCTCAAAATATATCGGATGTCGGTTCTACATCAATACTGCTCCTATCCCCTCACCGGATACATCACACTGCAGGACAAAAGGATATGTGAAATATGGGAGTTTTAATATTGGGAAATTGTTCATCACCCTCTTCATTATGTCAAATGCTACCTATGGATCCTTTAGACATCAAAACACGCCTTCTTGGTGAGGTATGTCAATGGAACATCCAATTGTGAAAATCCTTTCAGAAATAACCTATAATAGTTACATATCCTGAAGAATCCTCATATATCTTTGAGTGACCTCGGGGTGGGAGAGTCTAAGATGGTATGGATTTTTTCTCGATGCACCTTTACTCCCTCAACACCAATCACATGCTCCAAATAGAGGATCATTGTCAACCCGAACTCGCACTTTGGCTCCGTGGAAAAACACTTATGCTCCTCCATAATGGTGAGAATCTCATCCACATTCTTTAGATTTTCCTCCCATGTCCTACTATAGATTAGAAGATCATCAAAGAACACTAGTAACAACTTCCTAAACTATTTGTTGAAGATATGGTCCATGCAAGAATAAAAGATAGTTGGTGCGTTAGTCAACCCGAAGGGCATGCCTAGAAACTCATAGTGTCCATAGTGACACTTGAATGTTGTTTTATGGATATACTCCTCTCTGACCCAGATCTGGTGGTATCCTCATCGTAGATAAACATTTGAGAAGTACACTTCCTCATGCAACTCATCAATCAGCTCATCAATCTTGGGTATTAGGTATCAATTTTTTATGGCATTCTTGTTTAGTGCCCTATAGTCTATGCACATCCTCATAGCGCCATATTCTTCTTCACCAATACAACTAACAAAGAAAAAGGACTAGAGATACGCTTGATATGTCCCATCTCTAGCAAATCCTTTATGTCCTTCTCTATTTTTTCCTTGAATCTCTTTGGATTCTTATAGGGGGTGTTGATCACAGGCTTCGACCCCTCTGCTAGTTCAATGACATGCTCAAATACTCTATCAGGTGGTCTCCCTACTGACAATATTCCAAACACTCTTTCATGCTTTCCAGGAAATGCCTGGATATCCATTGGGTAACGTTGATGTTCCTATGATGGATTCTCCATGGTGATCAACACTCTGCTACACAAGCCACATTCCCATGTCTAAAATAGGCCTCCATGCATTGGTTAGATAGATCCTAGGGACACCTTTCAACATACCTCTTAGGAGGACTCTATTTCCACCCTTGTCTTAGAAATCCATACTCATGTCCTAATAATTCATGAGGATATCTCCCAATGAGTACATCCACTGAAATCCTAGCACCACATAAGTATCTTCTAAATCCATGACATCAAATTCATCGGTCAACATATAGTTTCCCATTGTTACTTTCAATCCCCTGATCCTATGAATACACATCATGTTGTACCCATCCTCTACTACCACATTGAATCCATTGAAATCCTTCACAGGGATTTTTCTCCTGGTGACAAGTGCAAAATCAATGAAGTTGTGGGTGGCTCCACCATCAACCAATGTTGTAACCCTCTTTCCCTGCACAATCCCTCTAACACTGAAGGTGTAACATTTAGGCACTCCTAAAAGTGTGGAAATGGTCACTCCCTTGGGGTTATACTACAATGGTATATACTATGTAGCATGTTATGTATCACCAATATCATGTCCAATACCTTCATCATAACCATCCTCCTCATCGTAAACTACCTCAATGTAATGGACTCTACGTTTTCCCATACATTGATGACCGGACTCCCCTGAATCTTTGCAACTGAAGTAAAGTTTCCTCCTCCTTATTTTTCTTTGATTCTTCTCATCCATCCTTTTCTTCCCTATCCATGTCTTATGGGGAAAGTTCATCTCCTTACCACCTTGAGGGGTGAAGAGTTTTTTTGGTACATCCTTAGAGACTACATCCCTCATGTCCTCGGTTCTCATGATGACCTCTTGCAATGTGGTTGGCCTAAATTCCTTCATCCATCCTCTCAGGGGTTCAGCTAGATCCTTTGTGAATAGCATCACCAACCTTTGTTGAGAAATATCTATCACCATAATTGATCCAGAATTAGATCCAAGAGCTTGATGGGGCTCAAAAAGGCCTAAAAACAAAAGTTCTCATAATGGCTTCAAAACGGACATGTGCATAGGCCTCGTCAATACAAACCCAACGTAACTTGAACGGGCTCAAACGAATGTCATATGCTCTAGATATTGTGATCTATTCATTTCACCAAACATCCAAAAAAATGATGTCCGTAGAATCCATACAGTGCCACGTGGCAACTGACTGTATAGGCCGTACGTCTGTATAGATGACGTGGAAGGCACATTTGCCACTGACATGGTGGCATCTAGAGGTCACACGTGGCAGGCTCAATGGGCGTACGGATGGATGATGTGTCGGGAAGGTACAGGTGGACCAATCCAGGAGTGACACGTGTCACCACTACAAGGGTGACATGTGGCACACTCATATGACATATATACGACACATGGAAGACAGTGACTGGGCAAGTGTGGTGACTGGGCAGACAACATGTCCAATTAGATTTTGACACATGCCATTTGTTTCGATGAATGGTGAGGTGCCACGTGGACTAGACATGGGCTGCCATGTGGTACCCATTGGTTGGTTAAAGTATTGCAAAATGTTGAATTCAACGAATTTTGAACCTGTGACCTCCGAGAAAAGGGGGGATGTTTTAGCATAGGCAGGGATACTAACCCGCCTACCTAGTAGTTTTTAACCACTAATAGCATCATCGCTACTTAATCGTGTTGCTATGTGGAGTTGGTGGAGGTTAGGGCTGGGGCTAGGCCCCAGCCCTTAGTCACAACACATTTCCATATAACTTGCTACTCGATATAACTATGGTGTAGATTGTTAAGTGGTTATCCCTTGGACCTGTGTACACATCATATGACTTGGAATGGATTGTTGGACACAGATATGGTTGTGATATCCCTCGGTTTCGAGGCCTTACTGTTTGACACTCCATGTGACCCAACGTGTATTGATTAGAGCATGGATATGTGGGGGTTATTTTTGGTCGGTCAGGCTAGCCTGTCGACTAGGGGATAAACCATTGGAGGGCTAGTTCAACCATTAGTGTGTGGAGCTCTGGGCCTAGAGCGTATGGCAGTAAATGCAACCAAGTGCTAAGGTTGGGAGGCTAAGGACTAGCACATACAGTTTAGTGTTAGGCCACATGGAGCACACCATGTGACCAAGAGCCCACTCTAAAGGGTTTGCACCTTTAATATATGCAAAAATTGGTTTTTAACTTTGGAATATGGTTTTTAATTGATTTTATCAATAGTTTTAGAGATTTTTGGCCAATATTGGGGGGATATTGGGCCCTTTTTTAGGCCAGTTCTTGGGGGGAAGTTGGGTGATGATTACCAACTTCAGATCTATATAAAACAGGCCTTCTTGAAGCCATGGGAGGGATATTCATAGCATTTTTATGCTAAATATTTTCCAATCCAAAGCCATTTTTATGGAGGGAAGCTATTGTGGAGCGCACCTTTGTGGGCCATTTCTAGGAGCTCCAGTCATCCGATTTTAGTGTCGTTTATTTTGTTGGGTTCCAGACATCTTGTAGAACAATACCATATCATTTTGTAACCTTTTTAGAACTATTGTGATGTCATTTTAAAGATTTGAACAGAAACAATAATGCCTCACCCACTGAGACAAAGGCCCAGAGACGTAGACAAGATTACCAAACTTCGTTATCACATTGGTGTTTATGGTTTGCTATTGTTTTATTCTTATGTCCAGATATTTTTATGTTTATATGGCTGTTATGTTTCTTATATAATCATTACTCTTTCATTCAACTTTCTATAATGGTCAATTAACACATGCTTAATAACTCAACCATTGTCATTTAAAAGATCTTTTCGGATCGAGTGGTATCAGAGCTAGTTGACGTTTGGATTTGAGTTTTTCATGTTAACCAGGGAAAAGCTACATCATGGTGAAGGTGAGCTTGTTGAAAAGAATCCATTGATTGGATTGAGAAAGAGAACTTCTCAAAGAGAGAATATGGCATCACAAGAGGGACTTTCTCAATATGAGAAAGAGTTTCGAAAAACTTGCTTCACCATGTTGGAGATGATGAAGGTTTTTGGAAAATGTTTAACAACTAGCGTATGCTTGTCATTGATGACAAATACAGCAGTGAAGATGGCATGAGTACAGGAAGAATGTAACATACGGGCACCAAAAGTATTTTGGGAAGACGTTGCAGAACAAGCAAGGAAGATCAGCAAAAAGGCAGGCAAGGAAGAAGAACAACAGCGCAGGGATAATGGAATGGAAAGATCGGAAGAGTAAACTCCATTTTATAGTTTTGTAGATCAAAACTTGAAGGTGTCAAGAACTTACACATCAATAATGTGAAATCGTGATGTGACAAAATCGTGAGAAGATCTGGGCCGTAGAATCTGGGGTAACTATGAAGGACCAATAGTCGTTGGATATGGTGAAGCTACAAGGAAGACCAAATCCCGAAGTGCCAAAATCCCGATATGTGAATTCAAGAAAAGATCTTGATCATCAGGTCACCAAGGAATGTGGACCGTTGATCAAGCATAAAGAAAGCCTGTGAAGTGTCGAAATCATGACAAGATCTGGACCATTGGATCCATAGGAAACATGACGAAAGATCATCACGTCGCTGAATGGAAAGTCAAAGGAATGGGGTTCCCTAACCTCTCGAATTCACGATATGAGAAATCGCGAAACAATCTTAGCTATCAGATCGAGGTTTGATCTAGACCATTGATCTGACTCCATCTTGGAGTCTCACCTATTGTGACTTGGAGTGACAAGAACCTCCATCTAAGGATCAGCAAGATGCGAGATCATGAAAAGATCCTGACCGTCAATACACCAAAAGACATGGAACGTTGATCTAAGCTCCATTTCGGAGTTTTACCTATCACGACTTGGAGTGACAAGAACCTCCATCGAAGGAATCATGAGATGCGAATTCACGATGAAATCTAGACTGTAGATTCATCGAGATCATGGACCGTTGATCTCAGCTCTATCTCGGAGTTTTGTGAATCGCGACTTGGAGAGGCAAGAAACAATACCAGAAGACCACCAAAATCGCGATATAATCTAAGCCATTGAATCAAGATCACATCTGGATCATCGATCTAACTCACGTCAGCTAAGAACACGTGGCACAACCAAGCAATGACAAGTGTCAAACTGATTCAACATTTCAGGCACATGTAAGTCACGAATCAGAGTGACATGTGGCAGTTATTCGACACGAGTCAATCCACGTGTGACGTTAGCAGGTTTACATAACTTCGAAGTTTTATAAATGAGGAGTTGGAGATGCATAAGAACATTCACCATAGGAATGTCGAAATCGCGATATGCGAAATCGCGATTTAATTGTAGCCATCAGATCAAGGTGCGATCTGGACCGTTGATCCGACTCCATTTTGGAGTTTCGCGAATCGCAATTTGGAGAGGCAAGAACTCCTACCATAGGAGTCCCAAAGTCGCAAACCTCGATATCGCGATATACAAAATCACAAAGAGATCAGGATTGTCGAATGACTTAGAGTGTGGACCATTGATCCGACTCCATTTAGGAGCTTCGGATATCAGAACATGGAGCGTCAAGAGACTCTACCATAAGAGTGTTGAAACCCCGAAATTCCGAAACTCAATTTAAAGGAAAGATTAATAAAATGCATCCAATGGTGCAGATAAACCTGAAAGAGATCGGAGGGCTACTGATGCACGACATAGTGAAACTACCAGAAACCATTGATGGTGTCTGCTAGAAGATTCGAAGAGACTCTGTGTGATTGCCAGAGGAGATGAAGAGTCTCCAAGCTTTGTCTAGTGAAGGGAGACAACTCTTAGAGGGATTGAAAGGTGGATGAGCATTTAATTCTGGAGTTGAAAATAGAACGAATAATCTCGTTGAAGATAGAGAAGACAAAGAGCCTCAACTGCCAGAGAAGCTGAGAATTCTAGACAGAACACCCAGTGATGCTAAACACGTGGGAAAAACTGCCAAAGAATTTGAAGAGCCGTGATCATGAA
The DNA here is from genome assembly GCA_009831015.1 of Picea engelmannii. Classification (NCBI taxonomy): domain Eukaryota; kingdom Viridiplantae; phylum Streptophyta; class Pinopsida; order Pinales; family Pinaceae; genus Picea; species Picea engelmannii. The sequence continues at coordinate 727,113 of ML777024.1, forward strand.
GAGGCAGAGCACTCAAGATGTGGAGGAATTTGGCGCAGAGTGAGCATACAGAGACATTGCAAATATTGCATGCACAAAGACGACAAAGACTATAAGAATGTTGAACAAAGAAGAGATTTGTTGTTGTCGATGTGTAGTAGAATCTAGGGGTGTGCAAGGAGGCAGAGCGCAGGAGCAGAAATGCACAGTCAAGGAATGGTGCATTGAAGGGATATGGCGCATAGAGAATAAAAGGCAGAAGAACAGAAAGTGCAAGGGGTGTGCAGAAGACACTGATGCAGACAGGGTAGAGCAGTGTAACAAAACAGCGACAAGGCTGGTAAGCCATTGAATAATTTTATATCACTGTAATAAGTTTTAGTAACAAAGAATTTATAATTCAGGGTGGTAGGGAGGTGCTAGGGAGGACTGTTGTCTTTAGAGGTTAAAGTGGGTGCTTGAACACAGGGAGTTGTAGCTTCCATCTGGTTGTATCCAAAGAAACCAGGGTGGTAGGGTGGTGCAAGGGAGAACTCTTGTTCTCTGTTTTACAGTTTGGTGCCTGTATGATTGGAATTCGATGCTTCCATCTAGTTGGTGCTAGAAACACTCAGGGAGTTGGTGCTTCCTTCTAGTTGGTGCTAGAGAAACCAGGGAGTTGGTGATTCCTTCTAGTTGGTGCTACAGAAAACAGAGAGTGGGTGCTCTCAGCAAGTAGCATCTTGCAATACTGAGGTTGTAGCCTCATTATCAGTTGGTTCTCATATGTATGATAATGTAAAGAATGTAACTATTACTTATCATATAAAGAAAAAGAGGTTTTTACCCTGTATGGGTTTCCTCGGGAAATATCTGTATCCTTATTTCTCATATATGTGACTGATGCTCAATGTGCCATTGTTTATTTCCCTACATTATTGTGATAATCATTGAGTTCCTTGTAAATATTTTAAAAGAAGCATAAATTGTTTAAGCACTGTAACAATTGATTCACCCCCCCCCCTCTTAGTTGTCCAACAATTGGTATCAGAGCCAGCCCCCTTTTTTTTTCTAAGGGTAGATCCTAGAGCTTAAACATGACAAGCCATGAAGGGACTTCAGTCACTAGGCCTCCTCTATTTGATGGAACAAATTTTTCCTTCTGGAAGGTTAGAATTAGAACATACCTAATGGCCTTAGGAGCTGTTGTCTGGGATGTAGTAGAGACTAGATACATAAATCCTGTTGTGCTAGCTTCCAAGGATGATAAGTAAGAATTTAGTTTTAATTCTAAGGGAATGAATGCTATCTTGAATGGACTTGCAGAAGCCGAGTTTGTGAAGGTGATGCATCTTCAAACTGCTAAAGAAATGTGGGACAAACTCATTAATAGTTATGAAGGTAATGAGAAGGTGAAAGATGCCAAGCTTCAAACCTACAAGGTACAGTTTGAAAAGCTATAGATGAAAGAAGATGAAACCATTGGGAAGTATTTTCTGAGAGTTGAAGAACTAGTAAATGCAATGAAAGCACTTGGCGAAAAAATTGAGGAACCCTCTTTAGTTCATAAAATTTTGAGATCTTTGCTAGATAGGTTCAACCCAAAAGTCTCAGCTATAGAAGAACTTAATGATATAAAGACTTTGTCTTTTGATAAAATTCTAGGAACGTTGACTGCATATGAAATGAGGATAGTTACAGATAAAACCACCTCTAGAGAAGCATCATTTAAAGTAGATAAGAATGAGGATTGTGAGCCTAATGAAATTGAAGCAAAATTCGTGAGAAGATTAAAGAAAGGATCAAGCAAGTACCAAGGTAAGTTGCCCTTCAAATGTTTCAACTGTGGTAAGATAGGTCATTTTTCAAATAAATGTCCACACAAGAAACATGATCAAAACTCTGAAGATGAAGAGAAGCACAAATCAAGAAGATTTGATAAGAAGAAG
>ML777024.1:729695-749378 GCA_009831015.1 Picea engelmannii
GTACAAAGAATTTTTCTATGGATATTGTTTCTACTATTCTAGCTTTGGTCACAAAGCTGTAAATTGTTCCTTAAGACTTAGACATGAGCAATTAAGATTTCAAAGGAATAAATATCTGCCACAACAAAGAATGATACAACAAATTAATAAACCATCACAGATTGAAAATTGCCAAATTAAGTCTAGAGACATGCAACTGAGAAGGTCAATAAATAATAAACAGTCAATGAGTAGACAACACTGCAACAATAACTTTGAATTATTGAACAATGAGATTGAATGCTATAACTATCACAACTTTGGCCACAAAGCTGTAAACTGCAATCTGAATAATTACAAAGTAGATCCAAGGATAAAGTTCTTAGATAAAAGGGCCAGCACATGGAAAAGGAAAGCTATTAAAAGATGTGATCTAGCACTTTCAATTCAAAAACAAAAAGCCTCCGAGAATATAGAAAGTGGATGTTGCAAGTATATGACTGGAGACATGGATAAGCTTCTGTCCATAAGTAAAAGCAAAACAGAACATGTGATCCTTGAAAATGATGAACCAGGGAAAATCAAGGATAGAGGGATGGTGAGTTTGAGTAATGACAAAGGAGATGCCCAGTACGTTCTGCTTGTGGATGGTCTGAAACATAATTCGCTCAGTTCAAGTCAAAAGTGTGATAGAGGCAGTGAAGAGGTGCTCATGTCCAAAGAATGTAAGGTGAACATAAACTCCAGACAAGTGGTGAATAAAGGCATAAGGACAATTAATGATGTTGAAATTGAATCCTCCCCTGCAAGTAAAGAAGAAGATTTAGATACAATAAAAGCATGTTCAGTTAGCATTAACCCCATGGATGAAGTAGAAGAAGAACCATGTCATAAACAGGAAGAAGAAGTCTTGAAGGTTGAGAAGGAAGACACCCAAAGAAAGTCCTTAAACAGCTCCATCACCCTGGATAAGATCTTGGATAGTCCGAGATCACCAAATGACAAATCTGGTATTGGATATAACAAAGAAAAAATCAATACTCCTAAGAAATCTGGAACAGGTCCTTCATTTGTGAGAAAGAAAAGTAGGTATGAGAGTGGGTATAGAAGTTTTCTCCTGTGATTGAATGTGGACATAAAACCTTGGATTGTATGCATCATGGAAGAAATATGAAATTGCAGCAGTAGAAATTGAAGAGAATCAATGGGGAGATCCAAGGGTTGTTTGAATAGTAACAAGCAACAATTACGCAGAGTGTCAGTGGGATAGAAGCCTCTTCAATAATAGCATATTGTTTTACAAAATGATATACATGACATCCTGTAGAGGTAACAAGAGGAAATACTTTGTCAAGGAGTGTTAACCTTTAGGAACAAAAAAGGGGAAAAGAGTCAGAAGCAGAGAGATAACAGTGAGAGGGGGAGTCATCCACTCATGAGAAGAAAAGGCTAATGAAGGAGTTAGAGTAAGAGAGTTGATCATATTTTTCTACAGAGGATACAACGGAAGCTGGGGATCAACAGGTCCAAGAATAAAAAAGATAAGACTTTGGTTTGGATACAAACATCTGCAGGCCTCAAATAAGAGAATCCTTCCTGTTAGGGGGAGTTTTTGTTGGTCTTAATATCTGATACCTCCTAAAATTACTGCCACAGCTCAAGGGGAGCATGTTCTCTTTGACATTGATGTCAAAGGGGGAGAAAAGAATCTAGGTGTCTTTGTTTCCATCAATGCCAAAGGGGGAGATTGTTGGAAAATGTTTAACAGGTAGTGTATGCTTGTCATTGATGGCAAGTAGAGCAGTGAAGATGGCATGAGTACAGGAAGAATGTAACAGATGGGCACCAGAAGTATTTTGGGAAGACGCTGCAGAACAAGAAAGGAAGATCAACAGAAAGGCAGGCAAGGAAGATCGACAGAAAGGTAGGCAAGGAAGAAGAACAACAGTGCAGGGATAATGGCATGGAAAGATCAGAAGAGTAAACTCCATTTTAGAGTTTTGTAGATCGTGACTTGTAGGTGTCGAGAGCTTACACATCAAGAATGCAAAATCGTGAAGTGGTGAAATCATGAGAAGATCTGGGTCGTAGAATCTGAGGTAACTATGAAGGACAAATAGCCATTGGATATGGTGAAGCTGCAAGGTTGCAAAAATCGTGAAGTGGAAAAATCGCTATATGCGAATTCACGAAAAGATCTTGACCGTCAAGTCACCAAGGAATGTGGACCGTTGATAAAGCATGAAGAAGGCCTGTGAAGTCTCGAAATCATGACAAGATCTGAAACATTGGATCCATAGGACACGTGGCAAAAGATCGTCATGTCGCTGACTGAAAAGTCAAAGGAACGGGGTTCCCCAACCTCTCGAATTCGCGATATGCGAAATCGTGAAACAATCTTAGCCGTCAGATCGAGGTTTGATCTAGACTGTTGATCCGACTCCATCTTGGAGTCTCACCTATCGTGACTTGGAGTGACGATCACCTCCATCTAAGGATCAGCGAGAAGCGAGATCACGAAAAGATCCTAACCATCAATACACCAAAAGACGTGGACCGTTGATCTAAGCTCCATTTTGGAGTTTCGCCTATAGCGACTTGGAGTGACAAGAACCTCCATCGAAGGAATTGCAAGATTTGAATTCACGATGAAATATGGACCGTAGATTCATCGAGATCATGGATTGTTGATCTCAACTCTATCTCAAAGTTTCGCGAATCACGACTTGGAGAGGTAAGAAACAATACCACAGGACTGTCGAAATCGCGATATAATCTGAGCCGCTGAATAAAGATCACATCTGGGATGTCGATCCGACTCACGTCAACAAACCATGTCAACTAAGAACACGTGGCACAACCAGGCAATGGCAAGTGTCAAACTGATTCAACATTTCAGGCACATGTAAGTCACGAATCAGAGTGACACGTGGCAGTTATTCGACACGTGCCAATCCACATGTGACTTCAGCAGGTTTACATCACTTCAGAGTTTCGAAAATGAGGAGTTGGAGATGCATAAGAACATTCACCACAGGAATGCCAAAATCGCGATATGCAAAATCGCGACTTAATTGTAGCCATCAGATCAAGGTGCAATTTGGACCTTCGATCAGACTCCATTTCGGAGTTTCACGAATCGCAATTTGGAGAGGCAAGAACTCCTACCATAGGAGTCCCAAAGTCACGAACTCTGATATCATGATATACGAAATCACGAAGAGATCAGGACTGTCGAATCACTTAGAGTGTGGACCGTTGATCCAACTCCATTTCAAAGCTTCAGATATCGGGACATGGAGCGTCAAGAGACTCTACCATAGGAGTTTCAAAACCCCGAAATGCTGAAACCTGATTTAAAGGCAATATTAATAAAATGCATCCAACACTGCAGATAAAAATGAAAGGGATCGGAGGGCTACTGATGCATGACAAAGTGAAACTACCAAAAACCATTGATGGTGTCTGCCAGAAGATTTGAAGAGACTCTGTGTGATCGCCAGAGGAGATGAAGAGTCTCCAGGCTTCGTCCAGTGAAGGAAGACAACTCTTAGAGGGATTGATAGGTGGATGAGCATTGAAGTCTGTAGCTGAAAATAGAAAGGATAAGCTCGTCGAAGATAGAGAAGACGAAGAGCCTCAACTTCCAGAGAAGCTGAGAAATCTAGGCAGAACACCCAGTGATGTTGAATGCATGGGACAAATTGTCAAAGAACTTGAAGAGTCATGATGATGAAGAGGCGGAGCACTCAAGATGTGGAATAATTTGGCGCGAGTGAGCATGCAGAGGCATTGCGAATATTTCATGCACAAAGACAACAGAGACTATAAGAATTCTAAACAAAGAAGAGATTTGTTGTTGTCGTTGTGTAGTAGAATTCAAGGGTGTGCAAGGAGGCAGAGTGAAAGAGTAGAAATGCACATTCAAGGAATGGTGCATTGAAGAGATATGACACATAGAGCATAAAAGGAAGAAGAACATAAAGTGCAAGGGGTGTGTAGAAGACACTGATGCAGATAGGGAAGAGCAGTGTAATAGAACAGCGACAAGGCTAGTAAGCCATTGAATAACTTTATATCATTGTAATAAGTTTTAGTAACAAAGAATTTATAATTAAGGGTGGTAGGGAGGTGCTAGGGAGGACTATTGTCCTTAGAGGTTCAAGTGGGTGCTTGAACACAGGGAGTTGTAGCTTCCATCTGGTTGCAGCCAGAGAAACCAGGGTGACAGGGTTGTGCAAGGGAGAACTCTTGTTCTCTGTTATACAGGTTGGTGCCTGTATGATTGGAAATTGGTTCTTCCATCCAGTTGGTGCTGTAAACACTCAGGGAGTCGGTGCTTCCTTCTAGTTGGTGCTAGAGAAACCAAGGAGTTGGTGCTTCCTTCTAGTTGGTGCTAGAGAAAACAGAGAGTTGGTGCTCTCCGCAAGTAGCAGCTTGCAAAACTGAGGTTGTAGCCTCATTATGAATTTGTGCTCATATGTATGATAATGTAAAGAATGTAACTATTACTTATCATATAAAGAAAAAGAGGTTTTTACCCTGTATGGGTTTCCTCGAGAAATATATGTCTCGGTGTTTCTCATATATGTGACTGATGTTGAATGTGCCATTGTTTATTTCCCTGCATTGTTTTGATCATCATTGAGTTCCTTTTAAAGATTTTAAAAGAAGCATAAATTGTTTAAACACGGTAACAACTGATTCACCCCCCCCCCTCTCAGTTGTCCAACAAAGGTTTTGTATGAGAATTACTTGGAATAGAAGAGACTGGATCTGGGTGAATATTCAAAGGGAAAAAGTGAAGAAGGAGAGGATCCTCCTCAAATTCCTCCTTCACCTCCATCTTCACCTCCTTCTTCTTCTTCTTCTTCTTCAAGTTCAAGTTCTAAAAGTACCACAAGAAAACATGTCCATAAACATAAGAATGAAATGCCTTTACTAAAACTTGATGTTAAATTCAAATTACCCATGTATGATGGTGAAGTTAATGTAGAGAGACTTGACAATTGGGTCAGACAGATGGAGGTTTATTGCAGTGTGCAACAAATCAAGGATGAGGCAACTCAAATCAAGTTGGCATCACTTAGACTTGTAGGCACAACACTCATCTAGTGGCAAAGAAAGTTGCAAAATGGCATGCAACAAGTGGGTATTGTATTTCCATCATGGCAAAGTTTTATTTATGCACTTAGAAAGCAATTATATCCTTTGGGTTGTAAAGAGAAAGCGTTAATTGAATGGAAAGATATTAAACTAAGAAATGGACAAACAATTCAAGAATACATAGATGGATTTCGTAAAATGGAATTGATGTTAGATATTCCTTTACATACCCAAGAAACTCTTATGAAGTATATAGGAGATTTTCTTTCACATATTCAAAATATTGTAGCCATGTTTGGACCTACTAATCTTGATGAGATTTTTGTTCAAGAGACATACATTGAAGCAGGGAAAACAGGTGTTGGTGTATCATGGGAATCACCTTCAAGGAAAGAGGACAAAGGGAAGTGGCATGGCAAGAAAGAAAATTCAGTGGAAAGAAAGGAAGAGAAGCCCTCTTGCAAGAATTGCAAAAAAGAAGGGCATGATGAGGACTATTGTTGGTAATTGCATCATGAGAAGAGACCGAAGTGGTTCAAAGAGAAGAAAGGGAGGAAAATAGTTGCAGCAGCAACACGACCCAGAGACTTGGGATCAAATTCAGTTGATGAATCTAAGGTCTCATTGGTTGGTATGAAAAGTAAAATTGGTGAAGGATTTGATTGTAGAAGTAAATTGTTTCACATAAGGGTCATCATGAGGCACACTAAGGTTGACACATTGATAGATAGTGGATCTCAATCTAACTTAATTTCAATGGAATTGGTTAAGAAATTGGGATTAAAAACAAAGATGCATCATAAGCCTTACACACTTAAATGGATAAGCAACAATCATCAATTGCACATAACAAAGCAGTGCACATTAAAATTTGCAATTTCATCTAAGTTTGTGTATGAGGTAACATGTGATGTGGTGCCACTAAGTGAATGTGGAATGGACTTAGGGGGTCCATACTTGTATGATCATAAAGCAATTTTCTACAGGGAAAAGAATCAATATCATTTAACCAAACCAAGTCAAGAATATGTGGTTCATGCTCATCATTTAAAGGAAAATAAATCTCTTCAAACTATGGAACAATTAAGAAAGGCATCTCAAGAAAGAAACACACTTATAATTGTTTCAAATCAAGGAATTGATCTTAAGAAAGAACAAGAGATTATTGTAGAATGGAAAATCAATCATAGTTTGCTTCACGATAAGCTAATGTTGTGCAAATATTACAAACATCTCACCCCATTTGCAGTCATATTTTTTATGCTATCATTAGTAATGTTGTCTACAAGGATGATAGTGTCTTTAGTAAGATGTGACAGGGTACAAATGGATAACAATGTGTTGTCAGTTATCATGATTATGTTACAGTTGATCTTGATGAGACAGGTGCATAGGACAGAGTTTAAAGATAGGGAACAAGACGGGTGTCCTATATCAAGCTTGATGAATGGTCAGTAACCTTTTGGGGACCAAAAGGTCTTTAGTGGGGAGGTGTGATCCAGAATTGGATCCAGGAGCTTGATGGGGCTAAAAAAGGCCTAAAAATAAAATTTGTCATAATGTCTTCAAAACAAATGTGTGCATATGCCTCGTCTATACGAACCCAAAACAACTTGAATGTGCTCAAATGGATGTCATATGCTCCATATATCACGATCTATTCATTTCACCAAACATGAAAAAAAATGATGATTGTACAGACCTTGCAGTGCCATGTGGCAGCTGACTGTACATGCCGTATAGCTAACGTGACAGGCTTTGTTGGTGTTGATGTGGCAACATCTTGAGGTTACATGTGGTAGGTTTACTGGGCGTACGGATGGATGATGTGTCGGGAAGGTACAGGTGGACCAATCTAGGAATGACACATGTCACCACTGCAAAGGTGATATGTGGCATGCCCGTATGACATGGGGTAGATAGTGACTGGACAAGTGTGGTGACTGGGCATACAATCGATCCAATGATATTTTGACACATGGAATTGGTTTTGACGAATGGTGAGGTGCCACGTGGCCCAGACATGGGCTGCCACGTGGCACCCATTGATTGGTTAAAGTATTGAAAAATGTTGGACTCAACAAGTTATGAACTTGTGACCTCCGAGCAAGGGGGGGATGTTTTGGCATAGGCCGGGCTACCAGCATGCCTAACTGGTAGTTCTTAACCACTAATAGTGCCACCTCTACTTAAGCTTCCTTCTATGTGCAGTTGGCGAAGGTTAGGGCTGGGGCTAGGCCCCAATCCCAGGTCACAACAACTTTCCATATAACCTGCTACTCGGTATAACTATGACACAGATTTTTAAGTGGTTAGCCCTTGGACCCATGTAAACAACATATGACCTAGAATGGATTTTTGGGCATGGATATGGTGGAGATAGCCCTTGGTCTCAAGGCCTTACTGTTTGATACTCCATGTGACCCGACATGCATTGATTAGAGCATGAATATGTGAGGGTTAGCCTTGGTCAATCGGGCTAGCCCACTGACTAGGAGCTAAACCATCGGAGGGCCAATTCAATCGTTAGTATGTGGAGCTCTGGGTCTAGGGAATATGGCAGTCAATGCGACCAAGCGTCGAGGTCGAGGGGCTAAGGACCAGAGGGGAAATGCATACAATCTAGTGCTAGGCCACATGGACAATGCCATGTGACCAGGATCTCTCTATAAAGGGTTTGTGCCCTCAATATATGCATAAATGGGTTTTTAACTTTGGAATATGGTTTTTAATTGATTTTATCAACAGTTTTAGAGATTTTTGACCAATATTAGGGGGATATTGGGCCCTTTTTGAGGCCAGTTCTTGGGGGGAAGTTGGGAGATGATTACCAAATTCAGATCTATATAAACTAAGTCTTCTTGAAGCCGGGGGGGGGATTCAGATTAGGGTTATTCTGAATATTTTCCAAGCCAAAGCCAATTTTATGTAGGAAAGCTATTGAGGAGCTCACCTTTGCGGGTCATTTATGGGAGCTCTGGTCATCCTATTTCGGTGTCGTTTCTTTTGTTGGGTTCCAGAGATTTGGTAGAACAAGACCATATCAGTTTGTAAACATTTTTTCATTGTTTTGATGTCATTTTAAATATTTTAACAGAAATAAGAAAGCCTCACCCAACGAGACAAAGGCTTAGAGATGTAGGCGAGATTTCTGAACTCCGTTATCACATTGGTTTTTATGGTTTGTTGTTGTTTTATGATTATGTCCATATATGTATATGTTTATGTGGCTATCATGTTTCTTCTATAATTATTACTCTTTCATTCAACTTCCTAAATGGTTAATTAACACATGCTTAATAACTCAACCATTGTCATTTAAAAGATCTTTTCGGATCAATAACTACCACCCTCGGAAAATATGTGATGTAAGTTTTGGTGTACCTGTCTATCTCAATTGGGCCAACTCCTTGAAGTGTATCTCAGGGTCCTTCTTGTCGAATCTACCCATCAAACTTTGAGTGAATTCCACATATGAAGTGATGTTGGCATGCACTAATGTCACCATCCCATGATACCACCATTCATGAGATTCTCCTTCCAAGTAAAGGGAGACATACTTAATTGCTTCTACCTTAGTCATTGAGTTAAGTTGGAGGTAAGTGTTCAACTTATGTACCCATGCTCTAGTTGTTCTTTTGGTAGACCCATCGAAGGGTGGCATAGTAAACCTTCCCACCTTGTGCATGAGGTCAAAGTTCTATTGGCTATACACTCCTCTATTCCACTCCCTAGGTCACATAATTCATTACCAGAAACTTTCTCATGAATATATTCATCTATCATCTTATACTCGTTGTATGAGGTGTTATATTCCACTCCCTAGGTCACATAATTCATTACCAGAAACTTTCTCATGAATATATTCATCTATCATCTCATACTCGTTGTATGAGGTGTTAATATCAAGCCCCTCATCTAGGTTCTCTTGTTCTCTTGTAGGCTTCTCTGTCAAGAACTTTGGTAATAAGGGCCTAGGGATCCTTAGGCTTCCACTTTAAGTTGTAGTGTGGTTATTTCTACTCTTTGTATGTATCGTTTCATCCCAATGGGATTCACTGGGTCCACCTTGACCTGCACCATTTGTATTCCGACATTTTCCCACCAGTTGTGTGAGAACCTCAAGGGTATGTTGTTGGAACTTTGTTGTCTCTTCCTGTCTTTAGGTTTCCTCATTATTTCCCTTGACCATGTAGTTTAATATTTGGAGCATAGTCCCTTCATGGTTGTCTCCCATGATTCCCTCTATATTTGAATTTGTTTGGTTTGCTTCTTTTTATCTTTATAGTGACTCTCAAGAGGACTATCCTCCTATCTCCTTTATCCTAGGAATCAATGTAGTCACAGGCTGGCAGAACCATCATATTTGATACCATTGTAATCTCCCCAACTAGGATAGGTGGGGATATTATGTTTTATATTCCAAAATTGTAATTTCTTCTTATGTGAATGTGTCAAACACTTGTATAATGGTGTTATTAACTTCTTACAAATAGTTTGCTCAAATAGGAATATTGTCCAACATATTGCATGCATCCATTACGCAAAAAATAGAGCATATAAACATGTCATCTTATTATCAATATAAACTCAAAAAATCAATACAATGATATATAATGGATGTAATAAAAGTTACAGAATAATCCTAAGAACACAAATCTAATGGTTGTTAGGTAGTTTCACAATATACGAGAGAAACAGTACAAGAAAACTTGAAATGATTCTAATTGTTGGTGCACGGTTGTAACACCCTAGGTTCAATTTATTCTACCAACAAACCCTGTAGACACTGGCCCTTTCGGCATCACTTTCATGCAAGTGAATTCTCACCCAAGACATCTATTGGGGTTTAGGAACCATGTTTTTGCAGGGATGAGGGGTTGGGATGCTATCATCATGTTCATTCTTAATTATCTACCAGGTGTGCAATATTATATATATCTTTCCCTTGATTAATTAGTAAACATCAATTATGAAACATCACGGTGACATAGATTGAAACATAACTTATTCACTATAACATTCATCTTTATTGCACATGAATTATCTACTACACAGATCTAGATCTAGTTATACATAAATAAAACATTCATGAACAATCACATAAAAAGACTTTCAGACAAAAAATTAACGTTGTTCACCCAAAATTTAGGCTACATCCACAACAACTGGATTCTTTATTATTCTTTGTGCAATCATATCAGGATTTTGCATTGTTCTTACAATAGATACATCATGTGATACTTCCCCATATTTCCTAGTTGTTCTGTAGTGCAAGCCTCTCTGCCAAAGTCTCCCTAAACCTTCATACCTAGACTCTCTCTCATTATCTATTTATTCTCTCACTCTCTTAGAGAACCCCATTTTTCCCAACCCATTACATATTTATACATAGAATATAGGGCTCAAAACCCTATTCGCTTATCCCAAAACCCTATAAAAACTCATGAAAACTCATTGTTTGGGTCTATGTTTCCTATATTTCTTCGGCATGCTTCCTTTAATTTCTCGATTGTTGTCCTTCCTTCTTTTTCACATCTATCTTATTTTGTATGCCTAAATTCTTTTGTGCATGCCCTCATTCTTCATTCTTTGAACTACTTGTCCAACACCAATCTATGATTTCCATTGATGTTCAACAACACAAGTATTCCAACAGAGGACAAACACCTTCAGTAACCACTCACATAACTAGATCAAATATCAACACACCAATGTTTTCACGTGGTAAAACCCCTACGGGGAAACATCCACAACCCCAGACAACATGGCCACTTGGAGCAATTTATTAATGCAAAAGAAAAATATTACAGAGATATTTTATAAGAGATTTTCTCACAATCGATCATCGACAAATGATCGTCCATTCTCTTTAAATAGATATCATGGAAGAATCGGGTTTTCAGCCACAGATCAATGGTTGTTAATATTTAGGATAATATGAACCATCAAATCACTCTATGTCGAGAACATATGGTGACTGTCAGATTTCCTAACTACAAATGAATACTAATGCATACTAAATAAAAACACTAAGAAACACAATTTTACCTAATGACACATTAGACCAAGTAGATCTTAACTAACTCCTAAGTGTCTAAATATCCTAACATCCCCCCTTAAGAACAACTTATGATAGGATTGAAGGATTTACAATATTGACACGATAGGAGAAGGAAGGAGGCATTAGAGCATATCCCTCCTTAATGACAACTTCATGAAATTCTAACATAGAACGAAGTTTGGAAAACTTCACTTCTATAAGAGACTTTGTGAAAATGTCAGCAACTTGATGTTCTATAGGGAAAAATAGCACTTCAATAACTTGATCATGAATGAGAATTCTGATGAAGTGAATGTGTAGCTCGATGTGCTTGTTGTATTGATGTTGAACTGGGTCTTTGGAAAGCTTGATGTCACTCTGATTGTCACACCAAAGGTTGGTTAGATGATGTTGCTGGAATCCAAACTCTGAAAGGATCTGTCGAATCCACAAGGCTTACTGACTTTCATTTACCATTCCTCGGTACTATGCTTCTTCTGAAGAAAGTGAAATAGCCTATTATTTCTTACAGGCCCAAGTGACAGGTCCTAAACCAAGGCTAAAAACATAAAGTGCAGTAGACTTTCTATCATCAGGGTCGTCGGCCCAATTTGAATCAGTGAAACGAACCAATAAAGGAGTCCCCCCTGAAATGTAATGTATCCTAGACTAAATTGTACCATGGACATAGTGAAGTATCCTTTTAGCTTATTTCCAATGCCTTTCATGGGGTGTTTACATATACTGGGCAACAAGACCAACAACAAAGAAAAGATCAGGACGTGTATGAGTCAATTATAAGATTCTACCAACTAACTCAAGGTACAGGGTGGAATCAACTTTAGAAGAAGTACAGGTGGCAGAAAGATTGACTCCAGAGTGGAAGGGAGAAGGGGTTGGTTTATAATCATCCATGTGAAAGCAATGAAGAAGGTCACAAGCATACTTAGACTAGGAAAGAAAAATTCCTTCATTGGTTTGCAAAACTTGGAGGCCAAGGAAATAGTGAAAAAATCCTAAGCCTGTCATTTACAATTTCTTCTTAAGGTTGGTTTTCACATGGTTTAAAAGTTTTGAGTCAGTACCAGTAAGGATAAGTTCATCAACATAAAGAACAAGGATTATGAGATGGCTTCCTACTTTCTTGTTATAGACATTAGGATCATAATGTCATCTAGAGAATCCAGTGTCAATAAGAAAGTTGTCCATTTTGGCATACCAAGCTCGGGGAGGTTGCTTAAGACCATAAAGAGATTTCTTAAAGCAACAAACAAGGCTAGAGTCATTCTGGACATAGCCAAGAGGTTGGTCCATGTAGATTTGTTCTTGAAAATCTCCATGCAAGAAGGTGGATTTAACATCCATATGATGTACCTCCCATTTATGTGAGGCAACAAGGGCAAGAACAAGGCAGATGGAATTCATTTTGGCTACAGGGGAAAATGTTTCATTATAGTCAATTCCTTCAACTTGGAAAAATCCTTTCGCAACTAACCGAGCCTTGTGTTTTTAAACACTTCTATATGATGCATACTTAGTTCTGTAGACCCATTTACATCTGACATTTTTTCTTCCTTTTGGAAGAGGTACAAGATCCCAAGTATCGTTTTCCATTAAAGAACAATACTCTTCATTCATTGTTGTATCCCAATCTCGATGACCTGAATCTTCTGCAAATGTCTCTAGATCATGAGTCTTTGAAACTTGAGCCAAAATAGAGGAGGCTCGTTGGAACTATGAATGGGTTTGACGCTGATATGAAGGATCACCAACAAGACCACCAGTTGCTTCTCGTGTTGAACAGACACATATAGGAAGTGATTGAATTGGTGTTGGTTCAGGTTCAAAGGACTCATTTGGAGGAAGGTGAGCAGGTGGAGGTTGATTTTCATCCTCATTGTCATCATCTGAAGAAGAAACTAGAATAGGAACAGAAGAAGGCACACACGTCGAAGATGGCTCATAGGCCGAAGAAGGCACAATCGTCAAATTAGGCTCACAGGCCAAGAGATTTTCATCAAATTTAACATCTCTTATAATAATTTTTTAATTACAATGTGGTTGAATAACTCCATAACCTTTTGTATCTTCTAAATAACCAACAAATCTACACGTCTCACTTTTAGGCTGTAATTCTTTCCTTTTCTCATCAGCAATGTGAGCCCATGCTATGCTTTCAAATACATGGAAGTGACTTACATCTGGTTTAATTTTAGTCCAAGCTTCTTTCAATGTTATATTTTTAAGATCCCTTGTGGGAGTGTGATTTACTATGTAATTTGAACAGTTGATTGCTTCCACCCAATACTTTAGACTTAATCCCTTAGATTGGATCATACAATTAACCATTTCTTTTAGTGTGCGGTTCTTTCTCTCAGTAGCACCATTTTGTTGTGGTGTATATGGAACAATGTGTTGCATTTGGATGCCCTGTGTAGTACAGTAACTTGTAAAATGACTTTTCACATATTTGTCCTCATTAATTGTTCTTAACCTTTGAATTTGATGTCCATATTTCTTTTCTACAAGGGCCTTGTAGGCCAAAAACTTGTCAAAAACTTCACTCTTAAGTTTTAATAAGTAAACCCAAGTACGTTTGGAAAATTCATCAATGAAAGTTAAAAAATACTTTCACCCAGAAAAAGAAGGAGTAGAAAGTGGATAACACAAATCACTGTGAAAAAGCTGGAAAGGGCCCGAGGCATGCCAAGAGGCACATTTCTCAAAACTATCTCGACGATGTTTGTCGAGAGCACAACCGGCACAAACACCATCTCTACATGAAACAGGAGGAAGACCAGTCACCATCTGTTGATTACATAATTGTTGGAATGAGTGATAGTTTAGATGACCAAACCACTCATGCCAAAGTTTGCTCAAGTTATCGCTATGAGCAACAAAAACTGATGAAAAATATGATGACCCAAAGTTGTCAAACTTGTACAATCTGGTAATATCATCAACAATTCCAGTTGCAAGAACATGCTTAAGATCTTTTAGATCCTTGATTACAACTTGGTGAGGTGAAAACTCTACGGTTTTACCTTCACCTGAATGAGTCATTTGATATGATGGTAGAAGGTCACAATAAATACCTGGAACACATAATACATCATTGAAATGACCATTATCTACTTGAATTGTTCCAGGTCCTACAACACTAAGAGATCTATCATCATCAACAAATATTCTCTTGGTTTTACATTCATTTAGAGAAACAAATATGTCTTTATCCTTGGCCATATGATAAGATGCTCCATAATCAATAAGCCACTCATCATAAGAAGAAGTAGAAGTTGTATTGAAGGAGAAACCAGAAGCAGAAATTGAATATCCATAAGAAACAGAAGTAGAATCAATAATAATGTTGTGGTTCTTCAATGTTGCTTCTAAAGTTGTCATATTCTTGAAACATTTGGACTCATCATGACCATCTTTATCACAAAAGTTGCAATGTCTGTCAATCTTCTTATTTTATATTTTTCTCATTTGTCACCATTAGGAGATGAAGTTGTCTGAGTGGATTTGGGACCCTTATGTTGCTTGTTGTTGTAGCGAGAATGTTGCTTCTTGTGATACTTGGGTTTATCTTTCTATTGGGCAACTAAGGCTTTGTTGGAGGTACTTGCAGTGTTGATCACTCCAAGTTGTACAAGATTATATTTCTCTCTAATCAAAGAAGCACAAAAGGATCAAGAGTGGTTTTTCATAGGCTTTCCCTAGAGCCTCTCTCATGGCATAAAAGGTAGATACAAACACAAAATATGCACTACCTAGCTTAGAAATAATAAGATAGATGCAACGCTCTTCCTCCCATTTTTATCTCACATTATTCACTTAAAATTCTGAGTGTTTTAAACTTAGATATATAGTCTCCAAGGAAAGAAAAATCACTTGGACTTAAGGTTAGTACTTGATTTTCTAACTGTTGTCCTCGAATAATATTCAGTTTACCAAACACAGATTCAATATTTTCCCAAGCTTCTTAGGGGTCATCAATTTCTTTAAGGTGGAACCTTAAATCAGGAGAGATGGACATTCTGATTAGTCCACGTGTTTCTTCACTCCTATTAGCCCATTTTACTTTATTATCATCATCAATGGGTGCTTTTTCCTTTCCCAAGGTAATCTGGTACAAACCTTTACATCTTAATAAATATTCCATATGAGATTTCCATTAGAAGTAGTTGGTGTTGTTCAAGAGATTACTTGTAGAAGCCATATTAAATATGTAGACAATATGGATTTAAAAACTAAAACTAATGATCTAAATGGAAAGATCTAGAAAACTTATGTGGTTAAAAAAAACAACAACACTGAAATAGACTTCAGATGTGACATTTACGCTCTTTTTAAAAAAGGCATAACAGTAACCAAAGAAACACGTGATAGTGTAAGCTTCTTTATGAAGTGACCCACTTTTATAAAGAGAATGTAATATACCAGATATAAAAAGTATGCAGAACAGAAATAAAATGCTAGAAATGGCAGAATAACAGCAATATAACCAGAACATTCACCACAATAGCACTGAAATGATATAAGAATAATAGCAGAAATAGCACTCTGAATCTGAAAGCAATGTTCACGAGCCTCTTCGAGGGGGAAACCTCCAGTTGAGAAGATCTCTATTACAAAAATATTCAAGCTAGGGTTCTCATACCCTCAACTCCTATTTATACTAAATATGTCTATTAAAAGAAGCATCTAGAGGAAGATCCTTCTAGAAGCGGAAGCTTCTATTAGGTCTTCTTACATCCTCCTTATTCTATTTTATTGAAAGGCCTTATTAATATTGAACTTTATTACATCCAAATATATTGTTCTACCTATGTGAGGGTTAGGACCCTAACATGTCTGCCCCCTTAAAAACAACCTTGTCCTCAAGGCTTGAGATGAGGAAATTGCTGCAGAATGGTAGTTGGTTCCCAAGTGGCATCTATTGGAGTTCTATATTTCCAATGAACTAGCACTTCCTTGATGGTTCTCTGACTTAGGCGACGCTCACGCTGATCCAAAACTACTTCTGGCTGTAGCCAAATGGATCCTTCTTCATCTAACTCAGGAAGGTTGGTTTGAATTTGGCACTTAGCTCCAATCACCTTCTTTAAGAATGAGACATGAAAAACAGGATGTAGCTTCGAATGGCTAGGAAACTCTAACAGATAGGCTACTTGTCCCACACACTTGAGAATAGTATAAGGACCATAAAATTTGGTCACTAGCTTCTGACAATGCTCGGCCTTAAGGGAAGTTTGCTTGTAAGCTTGAAGTCGAAGAAACACCTGATCCCCTTCTGCAAATTGACGTTCAGAGCGACCTTGATCTTCTTGTTGCTTCATGCAATTATGTGCCAGGACCAAATTCTATTTCAGGGTACGGAGAATAGCCTCTTGAGCTGTAAGTGTTTAGTCAACCGCCTGGACTTTCGAGGCACCCGGTAAGTATGAGAGAACTGAAGGTGGCTTCTTTCCATATATCACTTCAAAAGGAGTCATGCATGTAGCTGTATCATATGAAGTGTTGTACCACCATTCAGCTAGGGGTAACCATTGATCCCATTGATTTTTCTTTTCCAAGGCAAAACACCTCAAATATGTTTCCAAACACTTATTGACAACTTCCGTTTGGCCATCAGTCTGGGGATGATAAGCTATGCTGAGATGCAATTCAGTGCCTTGTATCTTGAATAGTTCTTGCCAAAACTTTCTTGTGAAGGTTGGGTCGTGATCAGAAACAATAGAGTGCGGCATGCCATGAATCTTGAAGACCTGATCCATGAAAATTTGAGCCACCATGGATGTTGTAAACGAGTGTTGAAGGGAGCAGAAATGAGCATACTTGGAAAGGAAATCAACAACCACCATGATGACCGATTTATTTCCCGATTTGGGTAAGACGGTAATAAAATCCATAGAGATATCCTTCCAAATAGAAGGTGGAATCAAGAGCGGTTGTAGCGTGCCCGGAGATTTGACTATTTCTCCCTTGTTGTGTTGACACACATCACATTCAGCGACAAAATTACGAATGTCCTATTTCATACCATCCCAGAAAAAGAAACGTTTGACCCTGTCATAGGTTTTGGTGAACCCAAAGTTCCCTGCTGTGGGTGTAGCATGAAGCTCAGAAAGTACCGTGGATTTAAGCTTTGATTTTTTACTTAAATACAAACGGACTTTGTAGCGAAGTTCATCATGGAGCCAAGAGTACCCTGGGGAAGTTGGAGCATTGGACTGCAATTGTTGGATCATATGCGAACTTTTGGGATCTTGTAGCCATTCCTAGAAAATGTCTTGGAGCCAATATGGTACAATGAATGAAAGAGAAAAAATGGATCATTCATCTTCATATTTTCGAGAAAGTGCATCCACAACCACATTGTCTTTGCCTTTCTTGTAAATGATCTCATAATCATATCCAAAGAGCTTAGTCACCCATTTTTGTTGTTCTAGGGAGGAAATGCGTTGTTCTAGAAAATACTTGAGGCTTTGATAGTCTATCTTAATTTGGAAATGTAGCCCCAATAGATAAGGGCACCACAGATCAACGACATGTAAAATAGCCAACATTTCCTTTTCATAGATGGATTTTCCCATATTTATTTCATATAGTTGCTTGCTGGTAAAGGCCAAAGGTCGACCCTCTTGCATAAGGACAACACCAATTCCTTTCCCTGAGGCATCACATTCCAGCACAAAGGTTTTTTTGAAATCGGGAAGGGCAAGGATTGGGGTGGTGCACATGGCCATCTTCAAGGTTTGAAAAGCTTGAGCAGGGGTTGGATTCCAAGTGAAAGAGTTCTTTTTTAGGAGAGCAGTGAGAGGTGCTGCAATATTCCCATAATTCTTAGCAAACTTGCGATAATACCCTGTTAAGCCCAGAAATCCACGCAAGCTCTTAAGAGTCTTTCGGTGAGGCCAGTCTTGCATAAATTCAATCTTTTTATGATCCACCCTGACGCCGTCCTTGCCAACCAGATGACCCAAGTATTCTGCTTCCACTAGTACATTTGGGTCAAACTCCGACGGCGCATTCGACGCAATTGCCACTTTATATTGTCGGGAGAACGATAAACAATGGATCCCATCAAACGTCGTTTCACATGATGTCTCTTTTCCGACGACATAGATTTTTTCGTTATTTCGATGTCTTGAACGTGGTAAGACTGACGTCTTGAACGTGGCAAGACTGATTTCTTGAACATGGCAAGAGAGATGTCTAAAACGTGGCAATAGAGACATCTGGAACGTGGAAATACTGACATCTTGAACGTGGAAAGAAAGACTTCTTAAATGTGGCAAGAGAGATGTATTGAACATGGCAAGACCAACGTCTTGAACATGGCAAGAGAGATGTCTTAAATGTGGCAAGAGAGACGTCTTGAACGTGGCAAGACCAACATCTTGAAGGTGGCAAGAGAGACGTCTAGAACATGGGAAGAGAGACGTCAGGAACATGGCAAGAGAACCGTCTTAGATGTGGCAATAGAGACATCTTGAATGTGGCAAGACTGACGTCTTGAAGGTGGCAAGAGAGACGTCTAAAACGTGGGAAGGGCGAGGTTAAGAGGTATCATCTCAAACGTGGTTTCTATGGGAGCGACACTCCAAGATGTCGCAATAGCGACCTTCTTGTAGGTATTTAAAAAAAAATACAATATCAGTACTAAGAGGGACAGGTACATTAACCTTTGCTAAGATACTAGCCTAATCAATATTTAAATCTATATCATCGGTCTATATTTAAGAAACTCGGTTTTTTTTATTAACAATTTATCCTCTTAGTTTATGTATCCATTAGATACAGTGTTCTTAACACTTTCATATCTCTGTAGCCACTAGGTGGCATTGGTTCTTTTATTTCAATCTTAAATAATGACCTAAGTTTTTTTGCTAATATTTAGATAAGACTATAACAATTGATTGTAATTCCAAGGTTGTTGGTGTGCAGAGATGTTTTTGGGGGTCTATAATTTACGAGTCAAAGAGAGAGAATAGTCTCTATTAGAGACATCTGATGTTGGTCACCTGCTTTAGTGTGGGTAGGAGAATAATCACAACATCACAGAAGAAAGATAACATGAAGTAGAAAAAGATTTCAATATACAAGGAGACATTCTTTTCCCTCCATTGAAAAGAACCATTTGATTAGGTAAAATGTTAATAACTGCAAAAAAAAGGCCAATTTTCCCTCCATCGAAAGGCATCATTTCATTGGGTAACACCTCATATCAACATAAGTGAAAAGCTAAATTGTGCATTGCCAACCAACTATTAAAATCCAATAGCACCCCTAGAATCCAAAGAATTTAGGGAAGCTTCATCAAGCAAAAAGTAAAAACGAACAATCTTTGAATCCAAACCCTATATATTCCAAAGCCAAACTCCTCTAAAGCATCAACAACTTCAGTACACTAATGCATTTCCAACCACGGATAATTAACAACTTGGCTACACAACCATTTTTTCCATCATTAGCAGCTAACACACTCTTTTTACATTGCCCCTCTTGAGAATAACATTCATCCAACCCACATTAATAACACCTTAAGT
>ML777024.1:768712-781107 GCA_009831015.1 Picea engelmannii
TGTTGATTAGAAGAGTATTCCATACTACCCTAGCAAAAATGTCCTAACAAAGAGTATGAACAAGGTATTTGCATCCATACTCACAAAATATGTGACTTGAAGAGATTAGACTACAATAATTGACTTGATGTTATTCTCTCGGAGTATAGAACAACATGGAAGAAATGACAAATGTAAAAACCTTTGACAAATAAGCAATAATGTCGATAGAAAACTAGGTGTTATCCTTGTAAATAGAAGTAACATAGAGGATATAGACAACAAAATATTTTTTAAAATGATTGGAAGATTTGGAGAGACTGGAGAAGAACATGCTTTGTGAAATATTTAAATGAGAAATGATCAATATTATGGTGAAAAGTTATGATGCAAACAAGATCAAGAAGTAAGATTTTGAAGATGGCATGCTGAATGACACTGAACCCATTCAGCTCTAATGTTTTCTGACATTCTTCCCCACAGACTTATACTGAAACAAATATCTATTTTTTGTTCGCCGAGAAGACCCACAAACCCTTTTTGAAGCATCGTTATTATAGAAAACTTGTTGCAACATCCGTCAAATGCAACATATTTATAGATTTTGTAACGTCACAATTCCGATGTAAAAAAGTCCTAAGTGACCGTTGGTATTTTGACTTGGTGAACATACTAAGGTGACCGTTGGAGGGGAAAACCTAGTTTCCAAAACGTCGCAATTGCGACATATATCTTCAAAAACGTGGCAAGAGAGATGTTCCAGTGGAAAACGTGGCAAGAGTGATGTTAACGTGGAAAGAGAGACATTAACGTGGCAAGACCGACGTTATCAGGCAACATGATTTTTTTTTTTTTTAAATTTCCTCTATTTTGCGACAATATGGACAATTTTGTCCATAACACCTCAAATAAAACGTCGAAATTTTTACAATATGTACTAGTGTTCTAAGGCACCAAAAGAACATTTAGACTTTTTTACGAAAAGTTGGTGTTGAGAGAGTAGATGGAGAACTCGATCCACATCAGCAAGATGGTCTATCTAGGTTTTGCTATAGATGAGGATATCATCAAAGAAAACTAAGACAAAATGGTGGAGAAAAGGACAGAATACATGATTCATGAGGCTTTGGAAGGTGGAGGGGGCATTACACAAGCCAAAGGGCATGACCAAAAACTCATAGTGTCCCTCATGAGTTCTAAAGGTAGTCTTGGGAATGTCTGCCTCTTTCATATGTATCTGGTGGTAGCATGAACGAAGATCAATTTTAGTGAAGAATTGGGCGCCACTCAATTCATCCAGGAGGTCATCAATGATAGGAATGGGGAATTTGTCTTTGATGGTAAGTTTGTTGAGGGAACGGAAGTCAGGACACATTCACCAAGAACCTTCTTTCTTCAGGACCATGACCATAGGAGCAGAGTAGGGGCTCGTACTAGGGCGGATAACGCCTTCATTAAAGAGTTCCTGGACCATTTTCTCAATTTCATTTTTTTGGGAAAAGGGGTGACAATACAGACAGATATTGGGAGGAAGGATTTCAGGTACAAGGGGAATGGAATGATCATGAACACCACGGGAAGGAGGGAGCCCTTGGGGAGTGGAAAAGACCAATTGATGTTTAGAAAGGATGTCTTGGAGGTCTTGCGGGACCGAGGGTCTCTCTGTTTCTTATATGGCATGGAGTTGGGCGATAACACCAGAATGACCTTTTTTGAGAAGCTTTTCCATGTGATGGGAACTAATGATCTCAGGTGAATCGATGGTGATGCCTTGCAACTTATATTGGTGGCCCTCCTGGTCGAATTGCATTGTTAAGTCTTTAAAATCCATGAGAATGGGACCCAAATTCCTTATCTAGTCTACACCCAACACAATGTCACAATCTCCCATGTCAATAGCAAACATATGGGATTTCAGGTGGTAGTCACCAATTTGGAGACGCACATTTTCAAAATGCCCTCCACATTTCATGAAACCACCATTGGCAATCATGATTTGGAAATTATTGATGGAATGGATGTAGAAATGAGTTTCTTGGGCAATGCGGCGATGAATAAAATTATGGGTGCTGCCACTATCAACCAAAATGATGACCTTCTGATGCTTGATGTAACCGATTAGCTTGAGGGTTTGGGGAGCGGAGAAGCCAGTGAGAGCATTGAGGGAAATGATTGGTTCTACTTCGGGAGGGTCTGAGGGAGGGGTTATGTCAGTGGATTCAGGTGAATCATACACAGGGGGAGTTTCTACATCCTCTTTCGAAATATCCTCAGAGATGGCCATAAAAATATTTTGTTCTTTACACTTATGGCCCGGGAAATATTTGTCATCACAGTTATAAGAAAGGCCTTTGAGTTGGCATTCATCCATTTCAGCCCTGGTCAATTTTTAGATCTTTAGTGGAGCAGAGGGAGTATTGGGATTTACTGGTTTAGGTTAAGGGATAAAGGAGGGTTTTCAGTTTTGAGAAGATACAAGCTGTTGTTCTTCTTTATCTCTTTTAGTAGCCTCCACCCAACTCTGAGGCCAAGCCATGAGGACATGGGCCCAAATCACATCCTTGAGGCCATTGATAAAACACTCTCAAAAAAAGGCATCAAACATGCCCTCTGTTATAAAAGCCAAGCGCTCAAAGGCAGCTATAAAGTCTTCCACTATTCCTAATTTTTTCAACTTTGTCAAACAACAAAAATGGTTGTTGTCAAAAAGCTCTGCCACAAAGTGTGTCCAAGCAATATACCCTTGACGAGAAGTTTTTCTCCATTGCCACCATTGCCAATGTTCTTGATATAGATGGATAACACCATACCGGAGTTTGGACAAGTCATCTGTAATGTTGTATAAAGAGAAATAATGTTCCATTTGGGTTACCCAACCAGTGGGGTCCGAGCCATCAAATTTGGTCACATCCACCCACGGAAGGAATAGGTCATGTTGAAAGTGATAGTTATGAAAGTTATGGGAATGAGAGGAATGGTCACCTTCAGTATGTAGAGGTGAGGAAGAGGAAGGGTTATCTGTAGGGATATGCAGTTTGGTGCAGAGTGCTGAAAAGATAGATTCAAGCTGGGTGGTGAGGTCTTGTTTGATTTCCTCCATTGAGGACTGGATGATTGTATTGGTGGTGGCAACATTGGCACTGAGTTGTTTCACTTCTTGTTGGGTCTCCATGAGACCAGATTGCAAGGTGTTGAAGCGAGAATCCAATTCTTGGCTACGGGTATGGGCCATGAGGATGGGGGAACTGAAAAGGGGCGGGTGGGGTCAAAAATTTTGCCGAAAAATGATATGGATGAATGTGATAAGGGAGAAGAGATGAATCCAATGGAATAGGTCTCAAATAATGGTGAAATGCGGAGTTATACTCCAATCTGAATAATACTGCACTGATGAAATGGCCAAATAATTAACCAGGAAGAAATGTGTAGTGATTTGGCAACCCGAACACAGTTGCGCGGCAATAGATCTTGTCTGTTTTAATTTGTTTATGTTTCTATCCCCAAGGGTTAGGGATTCAAGGGTTCTATAGACAAGGGTTTGCCCTGTGCTATAGCTCTCTGATATACGTACGGGGTCCAACAGTAGTACTCGGCCCAATATCTCAGGGCACTAACTAAGGAGGATAGACCGTACCCTTAACTGTACTACCCGACTACCCAGGTACTAGAGAGTATCTTCCCGAGTGTTGTTCTTGGTGACACTATAGCAGTCAAGCGACCAATCGATTTATCTAAAGAGGGTTTCAAGTAATCTAGGATGATCTGTACACAGGTGTTGTCTAATGCGCTACCACTCAAAGGGGTACCAACAGGGGTTACAAGGGTGGCCAACAGATGTGTGCTTAAGTACCACTTGTATTTTCTGCGTGTATGAATCCCTCAATTGCGGGTTTATGCGCGTAATGACAGATCTTTGTGGCTTAAAGACACCGGAATACGTCTCTACCTTTAAAAAAAAATTAACCCACACTTTCTGCTGAGGAAAGTGCTCTGATACCACTTGTAATATACCAGATATAAAAAGTATGCAAAACAGAAATAAAATGCTAGAAATGGCAGAATAACAGCAATATAACTAGAACAATCACCACAATAGCACTGAAATGATATAATAACAATAACAAAAATAGCACTTTGATTCTGAAAGCAATGTTCACAGGCCTCTTCGAGGGGGCAACCTCCAGTTGAGTAACGCTCTATTACAATATTATCCAAGCTAGGGTTCTCATACCCTCGACTCCTATTTATACTAAATATGTCTATTAAAAGAAGCATCTAGAGGAAGATCCTTCTAGAAGCGGAAGCTTCTATTAGGTCTTCTTACATCCACCTTATTCTATTTTATTGAAAGGCCTTATTAATATTGACCTTTATTACATCCGAATATATTGTTGTACCTATGTGCGGGTTAGGACCCTAACAATTTAACTCATTTTATTATGATTTCGGATAATCTATTTAAATAGGTAATTTTCACAAGTTTAAAGAATTTGGGGCTTCAATTACCTTAATTATAAATCCTTATCCATAAAGTTTTTCTTTAAGCAAACTTGCTTTACGTACTACCTCTTTTACAAACTCTTGCAACCACATAGAACTCCCTAAAGGCTTTTATTTAAGCAATGAAAAACATTTTACACTCAAACATCTTTTGTTATATTTCCAAGCACTCATCTCTTGAATGGGTTTATGTTGTAATGGATCCATTTGGTAAATGACTTATTTGCTCAATAACAAACCTCAATCTTATTGCCTAAAATTTTTAATTAATCCCAAAATGAAAGTAATTTCATTTATGTTTTCAAGATATTTAGAGTACACGAGCTTAAAATGGATGCATTCTCCATAATAGTCGTTAATATTTATTGACCCCAACATACATACATACATACATACATACATATATATATATATCAATCATCAATAAATAAAATAAATCAAAATTTTAACAAATCAAAACCCCTTTATTAGCCCATTATATTTATTCATTGTTAATTTTTGTTCCCTAATCTTTCATTTAAAATATTAATATAATATATTGTATATTAATATTTATTTTATTTTATTATATATATTTAATTATTATAATTATTATAATTATTGATGATGATGATGATGATGATGATTATTAACGTCCACTAAGACTTAATTGGTCTATCCGACCTTAAGAGGGTAAGCGATTACTTGTGATTCTTTAGAAATTTGTTTATAAGCTCGAAAAGCATTAAGATAACTTTTCCAAGATCACCATATATATCTATATATATATATATAATTTACCATTTAATATATATATATATATATATATATATATATATAAACTTAAAAATAAAGTGAACAATAGAGATCTATCTAGGGTATATAGTACTTATATTAAGCTTTTGTCTTCATTGTTTCATGTAGCTCTTTAACATTATTTAATGAATATCGCGTGTGCTCATTGTTAATTGGGTTTGATGCAATGATTATTTAAGTCATATTTGAACATAGGTTTGATACAACGATGTTTCTATATCATTATATATAGTGTTAAGTTTTCATTGACTTTTATATCTGAATTTTTTTTATGTAAATACAAATGTTGAATATAATAGCAAATTGAAAAAATAATAATAATAATAAAATTTAAGTTATGATTGATCAATAACACTTTATAATCTTATTCACTTAATTCAAGATTTGAAATTAATTGTAAAGTACAAAATTCTCCAAATCATGATAGCTCAACAATCTCTGACTAGATTGATGAGACAATTTATTAGCAGGGAGATCTATTCCTGTGTCAAAAATCATACAAATTAATTTATTTTTTCAAATCCCAAAGATAATGAAATAGATTGATGAGACAATTTATTGCCAGGGAGATGTATTCCAATGTCCAAAATCATAAGGATTAATTTAGTTTTAGGAATCCCAAAGATTATGAAATAAAGATGGAATTAAAGTTTGATAAATTGAGACCCTCTTAGAGGCATGGCTTTTTTTTAAAAAAAATCTTTTTGGATGAATTGTATTCTCAAGTTGAAGTTGACGTTAAAGTAGGACGTCTTTTATGAAATGCATGCCTTTTTAATAAAAAAAAATTAGCATAAAATCTATATTACCACGTATTATTTATATATATTTAATTTTATAATTATATATATATATATATATATAAATAAAAGAAATAAATAATTACAGTGAAAACTTAATGAACTTATTATTAGTTAACAAATAATAATAAATAATTAAATTTTTATTAAATAATAAATAATTATATTTTTTTTATTTGGTATTATTTATATATATTTAATTTTATAATTATATATAAAAAGAAATAAAAGAAATAATTAAGTACATTAAAAAACCTAATGAACTTATTATTAGTTAACAAATAATAATAAATAATTATTTTTTTATTAAATAATAAATAATTATATTTTTTTTATTAATTAAATAAATATATAAAGAAGTTGAAATTATTTTAAATCTCAATTAAATAATATATAAATAATCAAATTTTTTTGAGTATAATAAATACGTGAGGTTCACGTCAACATATTTTTCCATCTCCTCACCCAAAAAATAAATTAAATGCAAAACGTGTTTCCATCCATTACCGACTCATTTATTTTTCTAGCACGTCCCCATCCAAAAAACATAAATTAAATGCAAAACGTGTCTCTACCCATCCCCGACTCATTTCTTTTTCTGACACGTCCTCACACAAAAAAATAAATTAAATGCAAAACAGGGCTCCACCCATCCCGACTCATTTATTTTTGGAAGCTTCATTTTCCTGGTTCATAGTTTCTCTTAGTGGCGGTGAGGTAGGCTCTATCATGGCAGCCATGGCCCGCAACCTCCAAGCTCGGCACAATATGATTTACTTGACAAGAAAATTTTAATTAGTTTTTCTTTTTATTCCCTTTAGGCCTGGTTATTTTCCTTCATTTGCAAAATGGATTTTTATTTTTATTTTTCTTAAAAGTTTGTTTTAGATTTTGTTTGTGTAATGTGCTTATTAACATGATTTTTTTTGGTTAGTTATATATATTACATTTAAATAGAAGATTTCATTATTATTAAAGTTTATATATATTTATTTTTATTACAAGTAATAAATGCGAATCTCCATTTCATATAAAAAAAAATATCTTAGGATTACATGTATATCTACTATATATTTCCATATTATTTCAGATTGAAGATTCTAATCTTCTTTATTCTCTGTCCTTCTTAATCTTTTTTATTCTTTATCCTTCTTACAGGTGAGGTCTGGGCTTTTACAGGTGTGTAGATGACTTGAATAGGTGGATAGAGACTAGACACTATGTGAGATTTCTTGCATACTTCTCATTATTTTATCTTTAGGGTTTTCTTAAGGTTTTAAGGTTACTTTTCTATTAGGATTCTTTTGGGTGTTTCCAGTATTGGACTATTTTCAATGCTGGGTTGGTTCCATTTTTAGGTTGTTTTCAATTTAAATGACATGAAAATTGCAGATTATTTTTCCCAAACCAAGAAATAAATTTATGGGTTTTTCTCCTAGTATAACAAACTCCCTATTTTTGTAAATGTGTTGAACCTGCATAGAATAGATCTAACTAAAAAATAATACACGCATTTGCAGAGAGAATTGGAGAAAGAAGGAGGAGATAAAAAATAGAAGAATTCTCATTAACCGTTGTGAATAATGAATAATTTACACATGATATAATATGTATAACTCAATGAGTTCGCACTAGAGATGAACCAATGCACCATAGTGGTGGTCTAGAGTGATCTGGACACACACCAATTATGGGAGTGGACTACCACCTAATCTAGTTTCTCAGGTAGTTACAGGAGTGAATTGTCACCTAGTTGAGTTAACTAGTCAACTAGTCTTCAGTTAACTGACTGAACAGAGAGTAGTGAGGAGTTAATTCAGGAAATCAAGGCTAATGCAGTATTTTGGTGATGACCCCAATGCAAGGTTGAATTAACATGGTGATGATCTTAATGTTGCATGGCGATAAAACTAATGCAACATCTAAAATCAACTCAACTATTCAAACTGAAGTATCAACTAAAGGAGAATATTCTCCAAGTGGAATATTCTCTCCTAAAATATAGGAGACTAGATAATGACTAATTATGACTAATAATCAAGGAAAAATCTTAGGAAAAATAAATCCTAGGTGTGTGTGAAGTAACTCCAACACCCCCCCTGAACATCACTATGGTGAAAATAAAGAAAGGGTCATGGCAATGAGGCCATGTTAGGTACCCAAATACAAAAGATACACTGAAAATAAAGTGAGGAAATAGGAAAAACCTCATGGGAAACCCCCCCCTCAAGGTACAATGTATGTAAAAAGAAGAACTACAGTTGCTAGGAAACTGTGTCCTTCACTCCAAGACGAATTCACAAAGAATGGAACTTCTGCTCAGTGAAGGTCTTGGTGAAGATGTCTGTCATTTGTTCTATTGAAGGACATAACTATAAGTCGATGATCCCCCCATGTACTAAGTCCCGGATGTAGTGCATGTGGATCTCGATGTTCTTCGTCTGTTGCCTCTGAACTGGATCTCTATAGAACTTCAAAGTGCTCTGGTTGTCACACCAGATGACGATCGACCGATGAAATTGAATGCCCAACTCAGTGAGAAAATGTTGTAGCCACATAGCCTAAATGATTATATTAAATACCCCTCTATACTCTGCCTTGGCTGACTATAGAGAAATGGCAGCTTGCATCTTGCTCGACCAATAGATAGGCCCAGAACCAAGAGTGATTGAGTAACCAAATGTGGACTTGTGATCAATGTTATTGCAAGCCCAGTCGGAATTAGTAAACCCGACGATATCTAATGTAGATTATGTTTCATAATGAATCCCAAAGGTGATGGTGCCATGTACGTATAGAACGATATGCTTTCCAGCCTTCCAATGTAGCTCATGTGGCTCCTGCATGAAATTGGAAACTGCGCCAACTGCATCGGAGAGGTCTGGTCTGGAATGTGTGAGATACAACAAGCTCCCCACTAGCTTTTTGTACAGTGTGGTGTCAATCAGTGGAGTCTCCCCGCCATCCTCAAGTTTGATTCTTAATAGGAAAGGATTCGGAGCAGACTTGCAGTCTGTCATGTGCAATATCTCAAGGAGATCTCGTGGATACTTGGACTAAGATAGTTTGATGCCAAATGCATCCTGACTGATCTCGAGTCCAAGGAAGAAGTGTAGCGGAGCCATATCTGTCATCCAAAACCTGTCATGTAGAATCCTCTTGACTGTAGCAATCGTTGAATTCAAGCACCCGGCGATCAACAAATCATTGACATACAGAAGTAAAAGTAGAAGTGAATTAGTGGTCCTAAGCATGTAGACATTTGGGTCTGATTTACAGTGTACAAAGTTTTGTGACAACAGGTAGGATTCCATCTTGGCATACCATGCCCTCGGAGAATGCTTGAGGCGATAAGGTGACTTCTTCAGTCAACAGACCAAAGATGAGTCATGCATAAATCCCTGGGGCTACTCCATGTAGATCTCCTCAGAGAGATCACCGTGAAGAAATGCATTCTTCACGTCCATCTAATGGACTTCCCATCCCTTAGATGTCGCAATGGCAAGGGCCAATGGAATGGAATCCATCTTCGCTACTAGAGTGAAGGTCTCATCATAGTCAATACCATGAACCTGCTGAAAGCCTTTGGAAACAAGCATGGCTTTGTATCTACTAATATGTCCATCTGCTATGCTCTTGGTCCTATAGACCCATCTGCATCTGACAATTTTCCTCCCAGAAGGAAGGGGAACCAGATCCCAAGTTTGGTTCTCGAGGAGGGATTTGCACTCCTCATGCATGGAGGATTCCCAAAAAGGATTTCTAGCAACCTCACCATAAGATTGTGGATCTGAAGACTGAACCAAGAAAAGATGTCTAGTTGGAAATGGTTCAGTGGCAGTGAGTGCAACAAGAGGCTCATCGAAATCAGATCGAGCTCTCCTAGTATCGGTTGGATCACCAACGAGATCCCCTGTAGATTAAAGAGTAGTCTGTGATCATTTGGGCCTCTACTCTGGCTCTGCAACTGGATCTGGATGCTCTAACTCTGCATCTGATTGTACTGACTATGAATCTGAATCATCTGAGTCCTATGAATCATAACTCTCATCTGAAGAAGAGTCGACATTTGCATGCTCATCATCTTGAACAGGTGGAAGATTGAATGTGTCTGCATGCGGCTGCTAAGGTACATGCAAGACACTTTCCTCGAATTGAACACTACGCTCAATGATATGTCGGTCTGAGGAAAGATCAATAAGTCGATATCCCTTCACACCATTGGGGTATCCAACAAAAATGCACTCAGTGTTCTGTGGATCAAGTGCCTTCCTCTTTTAAGAGGGAATCTAGGCCCATGCACGTGAACCAAAAATGCGAAAGTCAGTCACTTTCGGTTTGAGGCCGCTCCAAACCTCATAGGGGGTATGTTTTGGATGTATGTTGCACAGTTAAGTGCTTCGGCCCATAATCTCTATGGTAGTGACTTTGCATGCAACATGCAAGATGCCATCTCCTTTAGAGAGATATTTTTCCACTCAACAACTTTGTTTTGCTATGGAGTATAGGGAATTGTGTGTTGCAACTGGATTCCTACCTCATGGAAAAGATTATGGATCTCATGATTTACATACTCTCCCCCATTATTAGTTCGTAGGACTTTGATCTTCTTTCTGGACTGTGTCTCAACCAAGGCTTTGAAATATTTGAGGTGTTGAAAGACCTCAGATTTTTTCATAAGAAAGTAGATCCAAGTAAAACATGAAAAATCATCAACAAAAATGAGAACAAACCTCACTTTGTTGACGAATGGATGGGTAAAAGGATCCATAAGGTCACTGTGGATCAGATCTAAAGGTGCATAAGCTCACTGAGACTTTCCTAGAGACCCTTAGCCGTACTACTCAACTACCTAGGTACTAGAGAGTATCTTCCCGAGTGTTGTTCTTGGTGACACTATAGTAGTCAGGTGGCCGATCGATTTTTCTAAAGAGGGCTTCAGGTAATGTAGGTCGATTTGTACACAGGTGTTGTCTGATGCGCTACCACTCAAAGGGGTACCAACATGGGTTACAAGGGTGGCCAACATATGTTCTCTTAATTACCACTTGTATTTCCTGCGTGTATGAATCCCTCAACCACGGGTTTATGCACGTAATGACAAATCTTTGTGGCTTAAATACACCAGAATACGTCTCTACCCTGGAAAAAAAATTTAACCCACACTGTAGTGTCCCCAAGGCCGAGCCCCGTTACAGATCATGTTATATGCAAAGGATAGTAAATATGTTCTATAGGCTGGTGAGCCAAGTTTTGTATAAGCTGTAGGCTTATGATTTTTGTTAGGCCAGGGAGCCTAAGTGTTGAAGGCCAGGAGCCTGTTGATATACTTGTATGTATGCAGGTCAATTAATAAAATATAAATACCACCAGTGCAGACCGTCCACGATGAAAGAGTGATGGGGGACTGAGCGTCCACAGAAGGGGCAAGGAACTAGGGGCTGGAAGGTGGGAAAGGGGCTGAGTGTGGAGCCTAGGGGCTAAGCCTAGGGGGCTTAGGCCTGGAATAATATTTTATTATTATTCCTAAAAATCTATGTGCATCATATGTTTTATCCTAAGTCCTTTTGGAAGGACACGTGATTTCCCAATTGGTGGGAGGAACGCGTGCTAGTGGAACACATGCAGTCCCATGGGTGACAAGTGTCAACCCTGGCGCATGCACTAAAAGGCTGGGACGAGCCGTGAGAAGGGTTCCTCCTCCATGGAACTCAGGGATGGCCAGAAGGGAAGCGGGGGTCTGACTCTTGCAGAAAAAAAAAACCCTCGTACCTCCTCTGAACCGAGGAGGCGTGTATCTGTGTTTGTTCGGATAACTGGTACATCCCCGGGTCTGAACCGTCCGAACCTGCGTGACCCCTTGCATGGATTGTCTGTCACGCATTCCCGATACCAGGGCGTGAGTCTAACCTGGGTAAGGGGGAAGGGAAAAGACATTCTGCTGAGGAAGAGAGCCTGTGTTTGTTCTGCGAAATCCGTGTACACAACACCCTCCGTTCTGAGCGTCGAGAAGATTGTGTTCGTCTGAAAATCCAATTCACTCCTTACCCGTTCAGAACCAGGGAGTCTGTGTAATTCCCTGCGTGGATTTTTGTCATGCGTTCCCAGAATCAACACCATGAGACCTTGTCGCCATTGCTGAGCTTGTGTGAGAAGCCTGAGTCTGTAGTTCCGATTATCTGTGGTGGTCACGCAGTGCTGGTCTGCGCGTAGCATACTGGCCAGAGTAAGCCTATGCTGAGCTTGTGTATGACCTCTCTCCAGGTGAGGGAGGTGGTGGATGTTGGAAGAGGCAGGTTGTCAGGCCTGCGAGTGACTCTT
>ML777024.1:786395-802102 GCA_009831015.1 Picea engelmannii
AAACCTTTGAGGGCAGTTGGAACTCCCGGAGCCACGGTGCTCTAAGACTTCCGGTCCGGTCTGTTCCTGCAACCCAAGGTAAGGGAGATTGGCAGCCGAAGGACTGTCCAGGTGACAGAGAAGGTGCATTCTCCTGGGGTGGAGCAGGCATGTGGGGAATGAGAGACTGTTGATTGGAGTACTGTCGAGGTTTGAATGGTTGGAGTGCTGTTGAGGTCTGGTACCTTGGCCTAGATCATGTGGATAAGGATTGTGGACCATGGCTATCTTGGGAAGCCATTGCACGATGGAGTCATAGCTCTGCTCCGGGGTGGGAGGTCTTGTCACTCAAAAGATAAGTACAATTGTCTATTTTATTATATGATGTGTATATTGTATACAGTTTTAATGTTATTGAATTTGTTTGTATATACATACATATACATTGCATAAATGATTGCATTACTGCACCCACGACTGTACCTAAGGTATCTCATATTTCATTACTTAAGAAATCTATATACCTGATGCTAATCATGTAATCAATTGGAATATGATTCAGGTGGAACCAGAAAGTGTCCTGCTAGTGGACAGGAAAAGCAAACAGCTCTGAAATCGAGCTATAGAGAGCTTGTAAAGGTCCAGTGGACCTGGTACAGTCCTGAGGACACGACATGGGAGCATGCAGATATTATGCGGGCAGAGTACCTGCATCTTTTTGAATATTTTGAAAGGCTTGCAGAGACAGTGTAAGTTGCACTGAGGACAGTGCAAAAATAAGGGGAGGGGGATTGTAGTGTCCCCAAGGCCGAGCCCCGTTACAGATCATGTTATATGCAAAGGATTGTAAATATGTTCTATAGGCTGGTGAGCCAAGTTTTGTATAAGTTGTAGGCTTATGAGTTTTGTTAGGCTAGGGAGTCTAAGTGTTGAAGGCCAGGAGCCTGTTGATATACTTGTATGTATGCAGGTCAATTAATAAAATATAAATACCACCGGTGCAGACTGTCCACGATGAAAGAGTGATGGGGGACTGAGTGTCCACAGAAGGGGCAAGGAACTAGGGGCTGGAAGGTGGGAAAGGGGCTGAGTGTGGAGCCTAGGGGCTAAGCCTAGGGGGCTTATGCCTGGAATAATATTTTATTATTATTCCTAAAAATCTATGTGCATCATATGTTTTATCCTAATTCCTTTTGGAAGGACACGTGATTTCCCAATTGGTGGTAGGAACGCGTGCTAGTGGAACACATGCAGTCCCATGGGTGACAAGTGTCAACCCTGGCGCATGCACTAAAAGGCTGGGACGAGCCGTGAGAAGGGTTCCTCCTCCATGGAACTCAGGGACGGATAGAAGGGAAGGGGGGGTATGACTCTTGCAGAAAAAAAAAACCCTCGTACCTCCTCTGAACCGAGGAGGCGTGTATCTGTGTTTGTTCGGATAGCTGGTACATCCCCGGGTCTGAACCGTCCGAACCTGCGTGACCCCTTGCATGGATTGTCTGTCATGAATTCCCGATACCAGGGTGTGAGTCTAACCTGGGTAAGGGGGAAGGGAAACGACATTCTGTTGAGGAAGAGAGCCTGTGTTTGTTCTGCGAAATCCGTGTACACCACACCCTCTGTTCTGAGCGTCGAGAAGATTGTGTTCGTCTGAAAAGCCAATTCACTTCTTACCCGTTCGGAACCAGGGAGTCTGTGTAATTCCCTGCATGGATTGTTGTCACGCATTCCCAGAATCAACACCATGAGACCTTGTCGCCATTGCTGAGCTTGTGTGAGAAGCCTGAGTCTGTAGTTCCGATTATCTGTGGTGGTCACGCAGTGCTGGTCTGCGCGTAGCATACTGGCCAGAGTAAGCCTGTGCCGAGCTTGTGTATGACCTCTCTCCAGGTGAGGGAGGTGGTGGATGTTGGAAGAGGCAGGTTGTCAGGCCTGCGAGCGACTCTTTCCAGGTGGAAGAGTTTGCTGGGAAGTGTTTTCTTCTTGAGAGTGTCCAGCACCAGCTACGGGCTCTGAGACTTCCTGATCCGGCCTGTTGCCGAGACCCAGAAGGGAGGTTAGCACCGATGGAATATGCGTGTGAAGGTGTATACTCCCGGGCGGAACAGGCATGTGGGGAATGAGGGTCTGGTAGTAGTGGGCGTAAGATGGCATCTTTGGGAAGAATCCTTCCAGATATTTCTGTACTGTCTTCCCTGTAACCTCAGCCTAGCCTAGGATTCCTTGCCTTGGGGTGGAGCTCGGTCCCAGCTCGGGGGTGACCTACTGTTGAGATGATGAACAGTGTGGTCTAAGGCTGGGAGGTTCGTGGAAGGCCTGTACTTGGTTGGTGATTTCTACAGCAGATAAAAGATAAGTAATCTGAATTATGATTTATCACATTTGACATGACTGTGTTGTTTATATTATCATGTTTTCCGCTGTGTAAATGAATTGATGATGAATGCTATGGAACATTTAATTATAGCAGTACCCATATATTTTACTTTGAGTTTTAAGTGTGTTTAATTCTGGTTAAATGCATTTGTTTTTTAAATCCATGTAATGAATGGTGAACCGAGAGGTTGGGTGAGCCTGGGTAGTGAATGGCACACTACAAATTGGTATCAGAGCAATTGGCACACTACACACACTTTCTACCGAGGAATGTGCTCTGATACCACTTGTAATATACCAGATATAAAAAGTATGCAGAACAGAAATAAAATACCAGAAATGACAAAATAACAACAATATAACCAGAACATTCACCACAATAGCACTGAAATGCTACAAGAATAAAAGTAGAAATAACACTTTGAATCTGAAAGCAATGTTCACGGACCTCTTCGAGGGGGAAACCTCCAGTTGAGCAGAGCTCTATTACAATAATATCCAAGCTAGGGTTCTCATACCCTTGACTCCTATTTATACTAAATATGTCTATTAAAAGAAGCATCTAGAGGAAGATCCTTCAATAAGCGAAAGATTCTATTAGGTCTTCTTACATCTGCCTTATTCTATTTTATTGAAAGGCCTTATTAATATTGACCTTTATTACATCTGAATATATTTTCCTACCTATGTGCAAGTTAGGACCCTAACAAAGAAGTGGGGATCACTTTTACAATGAAGTTACTTTATAAAATAAAAACTGCATGCAAAATAAATAACTCTAAAATAAAATATTAAAGCTACTTATAGTGATTCACTTTTATACTTGAAGTGAAATACACTTTACAATTTTAGCATGACATTTTTCAAAAAACGTAACAAAAGAGATATTTGAACTCAAGACCTCTTACTTAATAAGGCAAATTTTAACCAAATGGTCTAGCAAAACATATTGTATTTTTTAGGAAGAGGATTGTTGTTGTTGTTGAAGACGACCTTGGAGAGCGTGTTAAAAAAAAATATTTTCACACCAGAAAAAAATTTCGCTTCTCGATGATAACAAGGGTTAGATCTCAATTAGCTTACCTGGAAAATGCTCAATTTCCTATTTGTTTCTGATTTTCCAAGATCGCATAAGGAGCGGGGAAAAGACCATACTGTTGATTAACGTTGGTTGTCATTGATGTCAACCCTTGAAGAAATCCCCGTAGCACAAAGGTTTGGGTAATGGAACCAAGATTGTTTGATGTAAATATGACTCATTATTTTTTTGTCATGGTTGATAAGAAGCAAATATGGATGAACTCCAAAGTGGTCCCCTTATGGTGAAAGCCCTCATGGGAAGACGCTTTGTGGAGTAAGAGCACCCATGCTTAATTGTGGAATAATGAGATTAAGGACATTGAATTTGTCAGGGAAACTATCCTAGATGGATATTTCTTGTCATGCCATTTCTGATGGTATGTAGAATGTCACATAACTCCTCACGATTAGAGAGTTATGGCCATGAGAAGTTGGAGACACCATTTTTGGGTAATAGACCCAAGTTTGTTTGATGGGTAACGGTATGAGTTATGATATATTTTCAAATAATACTATTCTATATGGATAGTACATGTCATTCCATTTATGGTGGTATGTGGAAC
The DNA here is from genome assembly GCA_009831015.1 of Picea engelmannii. Taxonomy (NCBI): domain Eukaryota; kingdom Viridiplantae; phylum Streptophyta; class Pinopsida; order Pinales; family Pinaceae; genus Picea; species Picea engelmannii. The sequence goes on from ML777024.1 coordinate 790,394, forward strand.
GTCACATAAATTCTCACAGTTTGAGAGTTATGGCCTTACGAAGTTGGAGGACCCTCACCTGTCATCTAGAAGCCCCAAAAGGTCAAAGTAGTCAAAGTGGTTTAAGGGATTTTAAGAGGTAAATAATAAAGTGAAGTGATGAGTGTACTATAATTCAAAGTGAATACAAAATAAATTATTTAAATAATAAATTTAATGGAGAAATTAGAAGTGGGTTAACCCTAAAATAAGGAAAGTGGGAAAAGTGACCTAGAAGATGTTTTTAAGGAAGCTACTTGGAGAGTATAAATAAGAGGCTAGGATCTCTCATTTTAATGACACTTGATCATATTGAATATATATAGGTATTTGAGGTAACCAAGGATATATAAGCCAAAATTCTGAGGGAAGGTGAAGAAAATAAGGCCGAAATGCAAGGAAAGATGAAGTCTTTTGATGGTGTTTTCTAAGGTATGTTATTTACAGGTCATCTCACCATTTTCTCTATAAAAAATTTTCTATAATGATTCAGAATGTGAAATTGATATTCCATTGAGACAATATATCCAAGTATCTGTTGTAAAACATTCAGCTTGTGGGTCATTGTATTTTTTAAGTTACACTCCATGGAAAATAGGGTTTGTGGCTAGTTTTGAAACTAGTCAAAAACAAGTGTTTCGGATAAAAACGTCATAAATTATTCATAAAAGATCAACATTCAATGAAACCAAATGTTTTGGTTAGTTTACAATCTTTAGTATGTTGTGTAACAAGTTCATATCAATTCAACAAACATTCCATGCGATGTGCGCTCTACAAGGTCGCTCTCTAGAATAATCCAGAATTCAACAAGGTATGTCATTTTTGCTATAAATCTTTTTATGAGAGGTTCCAAGTAGTGACACCTGGAGAAATTGCATAAAAAGAATTGAAGAACATTCTATATCAGTTTTAGATCTTTATACATTACAGGTACAAAGTTATGATTACTTCAAGTTAGGGTTGTTGACTAACCCAAAACTAGGCATGTGAGACTAAAGAAACGTTTGATGAAAATGATAGTCTCTTGTTGTTAAAGTCAAGGGAGGTTTGTACGAATGTGATCATATACACCAAGTCTATTACAGAGCTACAAATCAGATTTGGATGATGAAATTGATGAGGTATTTTGGTTGAGGTACATTTTGAGTACATGGTTGAGACAAGTAGTTGATGAGTTGGCACATACATGAGGTGTATAGTTGATGATGTTGGTACATATTGATGAGTCATAGTTTATGAGTAGTTGAAACATGATTGGTACATACTTGGTACATGGTTGGATGCACGTTTTTATGGTACAAGTTGATTACAGGTTGTTTGGTATAGGTTGGTGCATGGTTGATGCACTTGTTTATTGTACAGGTTGAGGTACAGGTTGATGCATGGTTGATGTATGGTTCAGATTTATTGGTACAGGTTTACAACGATATATCTCATAGTGATAGTGTGACAGTGATTCCATCATTCTACTTCTACTTCAGGGTGGTTGGACGGGAAAAGGACAGGTGGATGTAGCCACCTTCCGGTTATAGTCGGAGAATGTAGGGGGTTGTAGCCTCCTTCTGGTTGTAGCCAAAGAATTAGGTAGTTGGAGCTTCCCTCAGGTTGAGCCTGAGAAACTAGGGGGTTGGAGCCTCCTTCCAGTTGCAGCTGGAAAACAAAGGAAGTTGGTGCTTCCAATGAATGTAATTCTTCAAGACATATAAGAAAAAACATTTTGTGGTTTTCTCCCGATTTGGATTTCCACGTAAAACACTGGTGTACTGTGTATGTGTGTGATTGTTTATTTCTTATTGCTCATTATTGGATAATAATTCTACATTGATATAACATTTGAAGAAAAAGGATTATAATTACGCTATTTCCAGAATGGAAGAAATCCATTTGCTTTTAGCTTATGCATGCTCCAAAAATGTTAAAGTATATCAAATGGACATAAAACAATATTTTTTGAATGGGGAACTTGAAGAAAAACCAGAAGGATTTCAGTTGTCAGAGAACACATATTATGTGTGTAAATTAAAGAAGGTCGTGTATGGTCTAAAACAGGCTCCTAGAGCATGGTACTCCAGACTAGATAAGTATCTGCAGTAGGTAGGGTTTAGAAAAGGAAGTGCAGACAACAAAATCTGCATCAAGGTAAGTCAAGGTAATATTTTATTAATTGAAGTTTATGTTGATGATATTATTTTTGGTGGTGATGATGACATGTTAAGCCATAAATTTGCAAAAGATATGCAGAAAGAATTTGAAATGTCACTACTTGGTGAACTATCCTTCTTTCTAGGACTTCAGATACATCAAAGCAACCAAGGAATTTTTATTTCTCAAACCAAAAATATCAGAGAAATGATAAAGAGGTTCGGAATGGAATATTGCAAACCAGTTATCACTCCCATGCAAACCAGTTGCAAGTTGAGCAAAGATGATGATTCAAATTCTATAGATCAAAGGCAATACAGGTCAATGATCAGCATCCTATTGTATGTGAAAACATCTAGACCAGATGTAATGCAGGCAGTTGGACAGGTGGCATGATTTCAAGCAGCACCAAAGGAATCACATGTATTAGCAGTGAAGAGGATTTTCAGATATCTCAAAGGAACATAAGAGTTTGGGCTATGGTATCCAAAAGGAAAGGATCTATCACTAATTGCCTACATAGATGCAGATTGGGCAGGTTGTATTGATGACCGACAAAGTACCAGTGGAGTAGTGTTCTACTTGGGTGAGTGTTTAGTATCATTGGCTAAGCAAGAACCAATCATCAGTATCTCTATCTACAGTCGAAGCAGAGTATATTGTAGCCACAACATGTTGTACATGGGTTATTTGGATGAAACAAACTTTGACAGATATACAGGTTAAGTATCATGAGCCCATTCCAATATATTGTGATAATACAAGCGCCATCAGTGTCTCTAAAAACCCGGTGATTCACTCCAAGACGAAGCACATTCCAATCAAGTATCACTTTCTACGGGAATAGGTTGCAGAAAAGAACATCAGAGTTGAGTATGTGGGCACAAAAGAACAAGTGGAAGACATATTTACAAAACCACTTCCACGGGAATCCTTTGAATATCTTCGCCAAAGACTTGGAGTTATTTCTACTCCAAAATGAATGTTTTTTGAATTCTTTTTGAATGCTTATCTTGTATGTCTTAGAGAATAGTTCAGTCAGGGCGAGCAACCCCGGATGGAAAGATACCTTTGCCATTGATGAAAAATGAGGAGAGATTTATCAGATGCAGAGGATAGAGGCATGGTTCCAGGGGGAGCATGAGTGATATGATTTCAATATTGAATCAAAGTCTTGCCATCAATGCCAAAGGGGGAGATTGTTGATTAAGGTTGGTTGTTGTTGATGTCAACCCTTGAAGAAATCCCTGTAGAACAAATTTTTGGGTAATGGACCCAAGATTTTTTTATGTAATTATGACTCATTATTTTTTTTTTCATGGTTTATAATAATTAAATATGGATGAACTCCAAAGTGGTCCCCTCATGGTGAAAGCCCTCACGGGAAGATGCTTTACAGAGTAAGAGAACCCATGCTTAATTGTCGAATAATGAGATGAAGGACATTGAATTTTTCAGGGAAACTATCCTAGATGGATAGTGCTTGTCATTCCATTTCTGGTGGTATGTAGAACATCACATAACTCCTCACGGTTAGAGAGTTATGGCCATGAGAAGTTGGAGACCCCAATTTGGGTAATGGACCCAAGTTTGTTTGATGGGTAAACGGTATGAGTTATGATATATTTTCAGATAATACTATTCTATATGGATATTACATTTCATTCTATTTCTGGTGGTATGTGGAATGCTACATAACTTCTCACGGTTTGAGAGTTATGGCCTTACGAAGTTGGAGGACCCTCACATGTCATCTAGAAGCCCCAAAAGGTCAAAGTAGTCAAAGTGGTTTAATGGATTTTAAAAGGTAAATAATAAAGTGAAGTGATGAGTGTACTATAATTCAAAGTGAATAGAAAATAAATTATTTAAATAATAAATTTAATGGAGAAACTAGAAGTGGGTTAACCCTAAAATAAGGAAAGTGGGCAAAGTGACCTAGAAGATGTTTTTAAGGAAGCTATTTGGAGAGTATAAATAAGAGGCTAGGCTCTCTCATTTTAATGACACTTGATCATATTGAATATGTATAGGTGTTTGAGGTAAACAAGGATATCTAAAACTAAATTCTGAGGGAAGATGAAGAAAAGAAGGTCAAAATGCAAGGAAGGATAAATTATTTTGATATTGCTTTTTTAGGTATGTTATTTACAGGTCATCTCACCATTTTCACTATAACATTTTTTCTATAATGATTCAGACAATTAAATTGCTATTCCATTGAGACAACATATTCATGTATCTATGGTGAAAAATTCATCTTGTGGGTCATTTTATTTTTTGAGTTACACTCCGTGGAAAATAGGGTTTGTGGCTAGTCCTAAAACTAGTCAAAAACAAGTGTTTCGGGTAAAACCGTCATAACTTCTTCATAACAGATCTAAATTTAGTGAAACAAAATGTGTTGGTTAGGGTATAGTATATGGTATGTTTTGTAATGGTTTCATATCAATAAAACAAATATTTCGTGTGGGTCACGCTCCACAAGGTCGATCTCTAGAATAAGTCAGAATTCAACAAGGTATGCCATTTTTGCTATAACTCCTTTTCTGAAAGGTTCCAAATAGTGACACCTGGAGGAATTGCATAAAACACACTGAAAAAAAAATTCTATGAGTTTCATATATTTATACATTACAGGTACAAAGTTATGATTACTTCAAGTTAGGGTTGTTGACTAATCCAAAACTAGGCATGTGAGACTAAAGAAAAGTTTGATGAAAATGCTAGTCTCTTGTTGTTAAAGTCAAGGAATGTTTGCAGGAATGTGATAATATACACCAGGACTATTAAAGAGCTACAAATCATATTTGGATGATGAAATTGATGAGAGATTTTGGTTGAGGTACATGTTGAGTACATGGTTGAGACAAGTAGTTGATGAGTTGGCACATAAATGAGGTGTATAGTTGATGATGTTGGTACATATTGATGAGTCATAGTTTATGAGTAGTTGACACATGATTGGTACATACTTGGTACATGGTTGGATGCACTTGTTTATGGTACAGGTTGATTACAGGTTGTTTGGTACAGGTTGGTGCATGGTTGATGCACTTGTTTATGGTATAGGTTGATTACAGGTTGAGGTACAGGTTGATACATGGTTCAGATTTATTGGTATAGGTTTACAGAGGTATATCTTACAGTGATAGTGTGACAATGATTCCATCATTCTACTTCTACTTCAGGGAGGTTGGACAAGGCAAGGACAGGTGGTTGTATCCACCTTCCAGTTGTAGCCGGAGAACATAGGGGGTTGTAGTCTCCTTCTGGTTGTAGACATAGAATTGGGGAGTTGGAGCTTACCTCAGGTTGTAGCCTGAGAAACTAGGGGGTTGGAGCCTCCTTCCAGTTGCAACTAGAAAACAAAGGAAGTTGGTGCTTCCAATGAATTTAATTCTTCAAGACATATAAGAAAAAAAATTATGTGGTTTTCTCCCCATTTGGGTTTCCACGTAAAACACTAGTGTACTGTGTATGTGTTTGATGTTTTATTTCTTATTGCTCATTATTAGATAATAATTCTACATTGATATAACATTTGAAGAAAAAATATTATAATTACGCTATTAATGATTCACCCCCCCTCTCAGTAATCCAACACATACACATATCTTAAAGAGTATCAACCCGGATATAAATAATACAAATTGAAATAAAACCAAAATGATACTCTGCAAAAAATTAAAAAATGCGTATTCAGGCTTTATACCTCCGGATCTGACTGAAATGGTTGTATATTGGGAAAATGGAAACCTTTTTTAGTGAAACGAAAAGTGTTCCTAAATGAAAAGAGTGCTTCAGATGTAATGGAACAGTCCTCTCAGCCCATAAATGTATGGAAAGGAAAAAAATAGATATGTGGCAACTAGATTCACGATCTCGATCTACAATGGGAGTGAGTCTTCAAACAATCTCTGATACCATGTTCAACAACACAGGTATTCCAAAAGAGGAAGAAAACCTTCAGTAATCACTCACATGACCAGATCAAAGATCAACACACCGATGTTTTCATGTGGTAAAGCCCCTATGGGGAAACATCCATGGTGCCAGCCAACGTGACCACTTAGAGAAGTTTATTAATGAAAAAGAAAAAGATTACAGAGAGATTTTACAAGAGAGTTTCTCACAATCGATCATCGGAAAATGAATCTCCATGCTCTTTAAATAGAGATCATGGACCAATCAGGTGTTAAGCCACGAATCAATCGTCATTAAGATCAAGGATAATATGACCCTTTGGATCACTCTATGTCAGGAACATATCGTGATCGTCGAATTTTCTAACTACAAATGCATATTAATGCATACTAAATAAGAACACTAAGAAACGCACTAAGAAACACACTTTTACCTAAATAAACATTAGACCAAGTAGATCTTAACTAAATCCTAAGTGTCTAAATATCCTAACAATTGATCCAAGGATCTCTAATCCCTACACTACTCTGCTCCAGTAATGTTCTTTCTACAAGTGGCCCTCCAATCTCTCCTGAAACCCTCACAAGACCGACCCGAAAAACTGGTGCAATCCCTCATTCATAGAGGTCCTCGCGGGATGACTTCGGTATGCCTAGTTGGGCCTCGTGGGACAACCCATGATTAACCTGTAGGGGTGTCTCCTTCCACAATTACATGAAACCCTTTTGGCACCTGCAAATATGATGATCGACCTCCTCCAAAAAAATGTTGTGAATACCCTACGCAACCCGATATGCCTCCAAACCCTCTCCAGGATGAACAAAAACACCATAATGAAATTAAATGAGGACTCTGAATGAATCATCCTCTTGTCTAACTAGGGTGGATATTGCACCACCAAAACTAAATTGAGATAGAAGGGTTTTTCTAAAACCTAACAAAATAATGGCTCCAAGAGGACTCCAAAATGAGAGATCAAATCATAATTCTAAAGATAAGGGTTACCCCTCTATTTATCCTTCCTTCGGACCTTCTAGATATTTCCCCTTTTTCACCAAATCAAACCTTCATTTTATTTTCCCTCCAATTCCATTTAATTATTTATTTATGTAATGTCACTTTTAGGATTTATCATTCTTTTTACCTAGTGACTCCAAATAAATCTCCTTCACTCCCTTTTCCCCTTTTTACTATAGCCTATGGGATTCATATAGGCTATTGAATCATCCTCAATCACAATCAATTGGAAGGGGACATTACAAGTCTACTTGGATATTTGAATTATTTCCAAAATGCTACCCTGTATTTTGGTCTAAAGTTTCTCCCATTAGATTTGTGTGGATAATAATATTCTCCTATTGCACTCGTTCCAAAGATTCCAAAGAATGAAGATAGGAAAATTTTTCCATATGCAGTTCAGAATGGTATTCTTGAAATCTTAAGATCTCTAGCTGGATAGAGTATTATAAATGTTGTCCCCGTGTTTGTCCATAGTGAACATTATTTGGGCCGCATAGTCCCAGACTAGAGAAATAAATTCACATTAGTTTAGGAGGTGTTTTGTTGTTTCCCCATATTGTTGGCAAAGAGGTCATAAAGAGGGGCCTATGAATCCCCTTTTTTTGATATTGTCTCCGGTGAGAATGTGATGATGAGATACCGGCCATAGAAAGGTTATTAACTTCAGTGAATGCTTTATCTTCCAAATGTTGCACCAGATGTTTTGTTTGGGAAGGAGATCAAAAGTTTCTTGCAGACCAAAGGCCTCTTTGATCGAAAAAGTACCTTTTTTGGAATATCCCCATATGAGGATGTTTGGACCAATTTTTAGTATGATTCTCCTTCTAGTAACCTCTTCTTGCCAAGTAGTGAGATCAATTTTCTCCTAGAGTTTGAGATCTGTGTGAGTAGTTTTCCAAAATTTTATCAGAGTGAATTAGGGGCACTCGACTTCCAATAAGTATCAATATTTTTTAATTGTCCAGCGTTGAGGCTGGCTTGGATTTCCAATAGGTGATCATTAATACTTAGATTTGGAAGTGTCGAGAATATGTCCAGAACAAAACCTCCTTTCCTTCTCTAATCTCCCCTAACACATGATGTTGCACATTGAAATTGGTGTGCCTGGCAGCATTCCAGATTAGGGAGACCTCAATTTGGTTATTCCATCGAATGAGTTGATTCTCTATTATCGTTGGTGTGTATTTACTCCATAAATTTCCCAAATGTCATCCAGATTCTTTATACATCTTCACCAGACTTTGGTTCCCAGAATCTAATTGAACATTTGAGGATCCCTGAGTCCAAGGCCTCCTACAAGTTTTGTCTTACATAGCATTTCCAAACTCACCAAGGCCCATTTGTGGTCATATTTAGTTCCTTGCCATAAAAAATTGTGTTGGATACTCTTAATTGTTTTGAGAATAAATTTGGGAGCAAACAAGAAAGAGAATATATAGAGGGGAAAGGCTTGAAGGACATATTTCAAAAGAGTGAGGAGACCAACCAGGTTCAAAGTACAAAAATTTCAATATCTTAGTCTTTTATTTAGATCATAAAGAATATGTTCCCGAGAACTATTTCTTAAAGTGTTGTCGATGAGATCTATGCTAAGATATTTGGACTAAAAATAACTCCTATTGAATCTAAGAACGTGTGAAATCTAAGACTATATGGGTTTAGGGGTATTGAAAAAGAGGATATGGGATTTTTCAGAGTTGATGGAGGTACCAGAGGTAGCACAAAAATCAATGAGGATATCCAAAATACATTGAGCTTCTTGGACAGTGGGAAATCCCATTGTCAATGTGTCATCCAAAAACTAACTATGGGAAATGGGGGGTGTTATGCCATGAGGAGAAATACACTAGACAGAGACATCATTAATAGTTTATTTAATATATCTTCCCAACTCCTCGGCCATAATAACAAAGAGAAAATGGGATAAGGGTTCACCTTGATGGATGCCTCTAGAGGGGGAGAAGGAATTGGAAGGGATACTATTCACTAGACTAGAAATGAAGGTTGAGGAAGTTAGTGTCATTATCCAGCTAACCAAATCTTCACAAAACCCAAAAGCAAGGAGGAGCGAGCGCATATATTTCCAATTGAGCTTGTCGAAGGATTTGGAGATGTCTAAATTTATGAGCATGCCTGGGGTTCTTGAATTTTCTAAGGAGTGAATAACTTCATGTTCTAGGATAACAGTGTCGAATATTTTCCAACCTTCTACATAGACAAAGGGAAAGAAAGTTTTAATATGGAGAGATATTACCTTGGTGGGGATTTTTTTTATGACATTATAGAGCACCATTTGGAGAAACTTCTTCAGATGCGTAACCTATTCCTCCTTAGGGATGAAGGTGAGAAAGGTGTAATTGAGCACATGGATCACTTCTCCAAAGTGATGAGAGTCCTAAATCAGTTTCTAGAATTAATATCTGACCATGTGCCAGCAATGGTGAAATATGTTAGTGCTCAACCCATCCAGACCTGGGGATTTTCCTATAGGTATTTCCTTTATGGCTTGATCAACTTCCTCTAGAGAGATTAGCCTTAGGAGAGACTCATTTTGATCTGCACTGATTAAGAAGGGAATATGCATAGTGATTTTCTCTATGGCCTCTAAGTGATCTAGGAATGGCTCTGTAAGAAGGTCCTCATAATAAGAGATGAGTTCCTTTTCAATATCTGCATGCGCTAAAAGAATCTGGCCTTACGCATTTTCCAACTTAAAGATCCAATTTATTTGCGTGCACTAGATCATGGAGTGATGAGAAAAATTTATGTTTTTCTCCTCTTCTTTGAGCCATTGGATTCAATATTTTTGTTTCAAAAGGATTTCCTCTTGTGCATATCTTTCCTCTAACTATTGTTTAAGATGCTCCTCCTCTTTTTGTAACTAGTCTATGGAGACCTGTGATATGATAGCTTGTTGTATGTTTTTCATTTGTTTATCAAGATCTTTTTGTGCTTGGAATATGTTTCCAAATGTATTTTTATTCCATTCCTTGAGTTTCATTTTGAAAATTTTCAATTTCTATTGGAATTTAAATATCATAGTTCCATGTGGGATGGCCGCCTCTTCCCACCATTTTGGTGGATTCTATTGGAAATCAAAGCGTGAAAGAAAGAATTTATAGAATCGGAAATGATTTCATTTGGGGATTCTAGTGATGTATATCTAGATTTGCATGGGATATTGATCATATCCTACCACCATAATAATGTTGGACTCCAAGAAATGTCCTTCCAACATTAGATTTTCTTAAACAAAAAATCTATATAGACAGAAAGAAATTTGTTATGGACCTGAACACCTATTGGACCAATTAAAGTGATCGTTTATATTCTCTAGATCTATTAAGGAAAGGGAATCAATAAGATGTTGTAGTCCTTCACTATCATTGTGCAATATAAGAAGTCCACCTCTTTTCTCAGTTAGGGAGATGATGGTATTGAATTCTCCACCTAGAATCCATTCATTATTTTGTACTATGTCTTTTAGACTGCCTGTATTTTCCAAAAAAAATGTTTTCTCTTCTAGTGTGGATGGTCCATAGACATTGGTGACGTATCCAAAAATAGCAATATGTTAACTTGTATGGATTATTTAAGGTAATTTTACAATGAATTTAAATATGTTGTAAAAGGATGAAACATAGGAAATTGAATTAGCTGTCCAAATATAAAAAATTTATTCATAGAAATTGTGAATAACTATGTGAAATTTGACTTTTTTTAATAGTGGTATGTTATTTTTCCAATAAAATATAAGGTATACATCTTTGTTCATGCAATTGTTGAGTACCTTAATCATGTAAGTTCATTCCAAAAATTTGTATAATTTTAGAGAACCCATTTTTCTAGTGCGATGTATTTTTGGAAATTTATAATATTAATTTTATATTTTGTTTAAATTATGAAAGTCAATATATGCTTGAAATTGCAACTCCTTTTGTTCGTGCAAGCTACGAGGGCCTTAACGTGATCAAAATAATTTATTTTTTTATATCATATATATCGATCTCTTCTAGTGTAGCATATAACTCATTTAAGAAATGGTTAAGATGACAAAATGTTATAGCATAAATAAAAGAGGTATCTATTCTAGGATTTTGATATATGAGAAGACAAAAATATATTAAAATTAGTAAACAATGTTAATTTAAAAATATATATATATATATTTTTAATCTGCATAGTGGACTCTATCTATGTCTATAGTTTCATCAACAAATAGTTTCTATATACTATAGAAAAATAACATCAAAAACAGAGATATAGAGAGGTATTCACAAAAATAGAGTTTTTTCATCTATTTGCAAACCAAACCACTAGGTTTGTCATCCCGAACCTAAATCCAAGGCAACCAAGTTAGCATACACATATGCTAAAGTTTTCATTCCTACCCAAAATATTTTGAATTTTAAAGAATGCGAACACACTCCAAGAATGTGCACATGCTCCATGAATTTGCACATGATCCTACTTCCTATTTCCATTTGTTATTCCCCTCCCTCCCACTATCTCTCCTCTTTATCTCTCCTACATCTACTCCTCTCCCTCCCCCCTCTCTCTCCTCCTCTCTCTCTCTCTCTCTCTCTCTCTCTCTCTCTC
>ML777024.1:808053-825595 GCA_009831015.1 Picea engelmannii
CCTCTTACTCTCTCTCTCTCTCTCTCTCTCTCTCTCTACCCCCTCTTTGTCTCCCTCTCACTCACTCTCACACGATCTATTTTTCTACCTCTCTTCCCCTATCTCACTCTCACACTCTTGAGGAAAAGATATGAAATAATCTTACTCAAGCATTTTCAAATTCTTATTGGCTAAATAAAAATATACAGGAATATCACCCTATGTTTATAGCCATAAAAATTGATTTCCTAACTCACAAGTATTGATTACAAATTCTTCGGCTAATCTTTGTATAAAAAAGAGCTTGATGGAAAATTCATTATTTATATGATTTTCTGAATATAACAGTTGTTGAAATAAATGTAGAGACAGAAGCAAAGACACCAAGACAGTAATAAAGATAGATGAGACATAAAGAAATCCTTTATTTCATTCCAATTCATCAAAGAGTCATTCTCTTTACAAAATTTCGTGAAGAAATTTCGGACCAAAGTCAAACTTAGACATCCCCAATGGAACATACAAAAGGACCTCTAACAGAAAATCAAAACTAAACTCTAAAAGCTAGATCAGATTGCCACAGATTGTTGCCCACTCGACTCTGCAAAATAGCCTTTATCAGTCATGAAAACTAATTCACAAACAAACAAGTCTACACAGACTATCAAATATATATCAACACCTCTGAAAAACAAGTGTTTGAATGATGCAATTCAGCCCTGAATCTTGATGTCTACAATAAGACCCTGTTATCATAAAAAAAAATTAGGCTTGTGATAAATTAAGGAATGAATGAAAAATGAACTATCTCAACATAAAATCAAAGAGAAAACCTTAGTATGCTTCTCCTTCTATCCTCCTCTTGTTCCTCCCTTTCCTTTTGCCTTTAATAAAATTAGAATTGGTTGTAGTTGAACTACCTCATTAGTTAAGTTAAATAAAAACTCAACCAAATTTTTAGTTAGGGGGAAGAGTAATCAATCATAATAAGGGTTCTAAATAAATAATAACTAGTAGGTGGCACCCCTTGTGACTCCCTTTAAATCTTGACAATCATAACATAACTAGTTAATTAAGCAAAAAACCCCTCCTTGTGACTCCCATCATCACATTCACATTTGACAATTTATCTCATTGATATTTGAAATTATTTCCAAAAAATATATTACTCATATATCCAAATAAAACATGTTGTACAAAACTTTTGAAGTCAACTTTCATCAACAATAAATAAAATAAAACTCAAAAACCATATTTTTCACTTTGAGATGCAATATTTCCTTGATTGTTGTTGTCACCCTTTGATTTTTCTGAATTTGCCTTTGGCTATGCTGAGCCTTTAGGCCTAATCTCGCTCATCACGTGAGAAAAATGATCCCTCAAATGCATCTAGGAAGAAATAGATTTTTCAAAGCCATTGGAGGGCGAGGAAGGGGTAGCAATGACTTTTCCTTTGTTAGGGGCATGGTGGACCTCGGTTTTCAATCTTTTTCTAGCATGAGAGGACTGAACTAGTGAGTGGACAGGTGCAACTTCAAAAATCTAATTGATAGGTGGAGGAGCATGCAAGGACAAATTAGGCCAACCATGATGTTGGGAGACTGTCAGGTGGACAATCTCTTGCCATCCGTTGTTTTTGGGAACCTCAGGTTGCAATGAGATGTGAGGGGGCACGGGAATACCAGGGGCTTGTGGAGCTTGGAAGGGAGGCCTTTCAAGCATAGGTTGGACTACTCCTTGCCCAATCCAATTGAAAAAACGAATCTGAAATAGTTGGCCTAACTCTTTTGAGTCAACGTCAAAGTGTATGGATATTCTTGGCCTTCTTGGGCCTCTGTTCCAATTACCTCTCCCTTGGTTTCCTCTGTCATGGCTACCTTAGGTGAAAAATATCATTCCTGCATGAATGATTGATTAGAAAATAGTCCCTTTAACAACCATACATGATAATTGCTTAAAAATATGAAATATATATTGGCTCAACAATGTATCATACGCATGCAATTCAATCCATACAAATTGTTTAACTATTGTCGATGAGCAGGGAGTGAACAATAGTTCTAGGATATGTGAGGGGTTTGTATTGAGCGGAAAATGATAAAATGAGAGGGAAAAGAATCATTGTTACTTCTCAAAGACAAAAAACAATCAACTGTAATGTAAACCAAAGAATATAAAATTGTGTTCCAATCAAAATAAAATGCGAATTCAAACTATTCCAATATAGAATTCTCTAAACTGTAATTAAATTTTAAGAACAGGGAGTGAAAATGGATGTGGGAAGGCGAGGGGTTTTTGATTAGCGAAAAGAGAAATAATGGTAGGGAAAGAGAGTGGATATTGTTCATAAAATTAATTAAGTAATCCATACAACCATTTTATATCAAATGAAAAAGGTCCAACACCAACCAAATAGTCACTCTAATCAAATGATCAATTACTGTGTATAATTCAAACAATTATGTGCATTAACTTTCTCACTATTAATAATAAAATATTTAACACAGTGTCATCAAAACAAGACAGTATGCATTCCACAACAACCTATAGAGGAGCTTTGTTCTTCACATTTATCCAATTAATATTTTAAAACAATCTCCAAATGAATAAACAATCACTTATTTCCACTATATTCAGTGCCAACTCATCAACCACTTTCCATCAACAATTAAACTGTAATAAGACCATACCTCCACAACACCCGTGCTTATCTATGTTAAGATGTATGATATCCATTAAACAAACATAGTGGACAGTCAAACACAATGATCCATATTTTAATTGCAAAGATAATTATTTTCCATTTAAACACATAGACAACGATTACCATTTCAATTCATATGACGTTGTGGGATACACAGACCAGTTAACAAAACACGATATCATTTATGTGATTTTCATGCTTAACTACTTGAATCTAAACATCCACAATGTTGGGCTATCAATCCAACACAACACGACAACAACAACATGCCCGATCTCATCTCACAAATTGATCAAATTAACAAAACCATATTTTCTTAAAAACCCACGACCCTCTTTGATGGCACAATCAATATAATATCCATAACATATACAGTGGATGGCCATACCATGATTACCACAATTGAAATATTCTCATTCGGCAATTTAAAACACACAGTCACAACAATTATTAACTCAACCTATCATGTTGTAGGAATTCCATACATACCCACGCATCACACATGAAGCATCATTGTGCATTAATCAATTGTAAACTAATGTTGTGTTAACAATTCAACAATTACAATGTAAGAGACAATGACTGTGCATTCACTCCAATTCTCCAATCAACGAAATTACCATGCTAAAATTATCAATTCAATTGTCATAATAACCAATGCAGTGACTAAATACCACAACCAACACCATTGTCAACATAATCAACAGAGACGAGCCAGAAATTGAACACTGTTGACAATACCCAACAACTCATAACAACCAACAGTATACCTGATAGGCCATCACGGTAACCTCTATCAAAACCCGGGCTTGAGAAATCAAGGGTTTTCTCTGTAGACCAACACAGGGAGACTGGAGTCGACTCCCATCATCGGGTGAGAACCTCCAAGACCAATGGTGCACACACAGGGTATACCACCAATGACTTCACTGACAGGGTGACAATTCATGAGATAGGAGAGACTATGAATAGAGGAGAAAAGGCTCCATTTTGGCCTAGTAACAACACTTAGAACATGTAGGGTATAACCCTTGTGGCTCTCCCAATCAACCAAATAACAATACTGAGATAAACCACAAACGATAAGAAGAAATATAACCCACTTCGCAACCATCAGTAGCATGAAAAACCCATACCCAAGTGAAACAATGCACAGTGACACAAGGAGTTTTATACCCAGTAAACCCCATAACAACAATGACTGGGTATGGTGGTACAAAAGCGTGGATATGGCCAGCCCATTTAGACAAAATAAAAACCCTTCAACCAAGACCAATAAGGATGACAGAGGGCCTTCATGGCTTCTAACACTCAGAGTGATCAATAACATTGTGACTTCAATCATTATTGCAATGAAAACCACACCAATGAATCGTTCTAGAAAAATATCACAAGTTTACACAGTTGCCAGACTTAAGGAAAGAATAGACCCATACATTTCGAGCCAATATCTATTTCATAACCAGAGAAAATTCATGGATGGCGAAAATGCATACCTGTCACCGAAAGCACCTTAAAACGTGAGTTGGTTGAGTGGTTCTTCCTTTGCTTGAAAGTTGAAGCCTAACCACAACAAAACACATTTGAACAATAGCCCGATTAGGGTGGCGTCTAGTGGAAGGAGTAGGAGTGACATGCAGTAAATGCACATCGCCTCCACCCCTAATCATTCAATTCATTAGTACGCGCGAGCCCACTAATCCATTAATTCATTCAATTGAACCATGCATCGAAACCAACATCCACTAATTGCCAAGAGTGCCACCCACATCACATATTACCATTTCCAACTATACAATAATGCATATCAACTATGTTTCCAATTAACTCAATAAATCACATAGCTATTAACTTGTGAGCTAAGATTAACAATGATTATGCATGTAGTGTAGCATAAGGGCATAGTATGGTTCCTTCCTTTTCCACTTTGTTACATTTATTTTATCTCTTTTCAACTGCTCTTATATATTATTACTAACATGTCTCTTGTGCAAGTGTCACAGTAATGAATCCAAGAACAGATAGCAATGATAACAATGGATAACATAGGCCATCATAACATGAAATTGGAGCCTAGAGCGGCATTAAAAATACTTAACATGCCTTATCCATCATTCAATTGTCATAATTAGAACCAACACATAGTAGGACTTATCCATCGTCAATAAAACCAAGATGTCATCAACCATGTAAGCAGTTTCGAATAGCAGCATAACCATGAAATAAGAACCAGATTTGATCTCCAATCTACAAGGGGGTCAAACCTACTAGGCTTTAGCAATACTTTGTGGATAAAAACCTCATTGCAATTTTAATCATCAACAAACTGGTAACTCCATAGGGAAATTTATTTTCAATAGACTAGAACTCAGAACTCATGGTTTCACAAGTCAAGCAGATCTAACCAGCAAGATTATGCAACAGGGGGAAGTGAGCGGATTTAATGGAAAAATGACCAAGAATTCGGGAATAACTCATGAAAAGTGTTAAGTATGAGGGGTTTTACCACTGTGTGCATAATTTTTCAACCGGGATCGACTCTTAACTTACAAGAGAAAAGTTATGGGCATGCTCTCTTAAATTCTCATATGGATGAATAAAAGGAAAGCATAAGCGGGAGATAACCCCCCAAAAAAAATTTAGACAACAGTGGAAGAAGATAACAAATTCAAGGGTGCTTTCAAGGAAAACATCGTAACAGCTGTGTAATCTTGATTATTATTGACTAACAATGCTTTGCAGGAGTGTCACTGTGGAAGAACTGATCCAACAACTTATTTTTGACCAAATTAACTAAAGATGGTAGGAAACAAAATCATGACAGAAGTAAAATTGCAAGATTAAAACAACAACAATAAAATGAAAGAAACATAAAATCAGTAGGAAAATCTTAAAATAGAAAGAAGAAGTCAAACTATTGTAAAGAAGAAAGAAAATAGTGCAAAATTAAAAGCAGAGCTAGTTTACTAATATACACAAAATCCAAACAACATTAGAACTTTTCACGTTGGTCCCTCGTAATTTTTCAAGCGAGAACCATTAGTGGTGTAGGAAAAAAATTGCTCCTGTAGATCCTTTAGAATGTAAGAGTTAGTATCCAGGACAAAAGCAATTTTTAAAGGACCCATAAATAACACTTGGAACTTTGAGGTAATTAGCAACCCCATAACATATATGATTAGATCATCAAGGTAGATATGAATACTGATCAATTCATCAAGATTGATGTGTATAGGTATTTTAAAAGTGGTAATTCCATAAACTAAGCCATAAAACATGCATTTGTAAGTCATGGTACCCCAATTGGTGATAAGAGTGGTTTTGTGAACATCTACCCCTTTTCCCTTGATTTTACTGTAACCCAAAAATTTGTCAAGGGTGGGCCTCATCTGTGACCTTACAACCTATTGCAGAATCATTTCCATATTGAGGGGAGGAAAAGGATTTCTCATAATATCCTGGCTGAAAGTGAGAAAAATAATGCAGGTTTTAATATGATCAGTAGCCTTCGGAACAGGTCCCCAATCAGAAACCCATTCTGAGTAGACTAGAAAAATAATCCCAGCCCTTAAGAAATTTTCCAACTCCCTTTGGAAAGTTTCTTTAATTTCAGAGTTAATAGGTCTTTGTTTCTTCCTAGTTGGTTTCATGCCTTCCTTGATGGGGATAGCATGTTGTATAATACCAGGATCAAAACCATGAAGATCCTTATAATACCAAGAAAAAACATCTTTAAATTCACCAAGTAGCTTGGCGAACTTAATTCCTTCTTTATCAGAACATTGGGTACTTATTTTAACATTTCTTGAAGATTCGAGTGCCCCAATATTCAAGGAGATGGTTTTTCCCACCTTCCTTCTTAACTCCTCTTTTTCTTTATTTATTTTTATTTCCTACATCACTCGATGAAAACAAACTCTCTAGAGGAGTCAGACCCTTAGGAACCTTGTTGTATTATATAGATATAATTTACTTGGGTTTAAGAGGTTCATCTTGAATGAAAGCACAAATGATCTCATCGCCAGGGAGAGCTTGCCAAGATTCTACATTGTCCGAGATATGTGGACGATATAGAGATTTAAAAGAACAATCAGGTCTGTGAGGAAAAGGTTGTTGATTAGGAGAAGCTGCAAAGACAGCTAACCGATCAACCATTGAATTCATCTCCTTCTTAACATGAGTGATGTTGAAAGATAATAGGTTCGAGATAAGCACCCAAACAGTTTGGGTGTATCGTTTCATCAGCTTGTTGCTAGGAGAGTATATCTTATGTACTAGGTTCACAAAAATCTCAGAATCTCCAAAAACTGAAAGATGACCACAACCAAGATTATAGGAATTTTCAATGCCTAATAATAAAGCTTTGAATTCAGTGACATTGCTTGTACAAGCAAACTCCAACCTGTAAGACAAATTATGAATTTCCCCTACAGGTGAAACCAAGATAATGCCATCCCTATTACCTTCATTAGAGCATGAACCATTGAAGTGCATGTGCCACACATCATCATCTAAATCGATTTGTTCCAAAGGAATATTATCCTCCTCAGAAAATATGGAGTACACTTGTAGGTCCTCTTTGATATAGTTTACATTAGGTTTTGGAACACTCTCTATGTAGGGTGAAATCCTTCCCTCTCTAAGGACTATAATGTTATTACCATTCCGAGGAATGGATAAATGTGTTTCATTGAGTGAGAGGTATCCACCTATTAAGGATTTCCAATCTCTTCCCAAGATAATTGAGTAATTTCTTGTAGGCATCTCGATTACTTGAATACTAAGGGTTGTCCTTATTTCAGGATGAGCACACAAAACTAATGTCACATCTTTAATTCACCTATGGTTTTTTGTTGTATACTATTATAAGAGAGTAGGCTTCTGGCGTTTTCGTTTGTACAAGACAAGCCTAGCTCTTCCATAATAGTCTTCAACATCACACTTGGGCCCGAACCGCCATTAATGTGGCAACAATAGGTGATCTTATCCATAATTTTTATAGAAATATAAAAAGGGTGATTTTTTATAGGGTATCTAAAGTTATGTACACCTACTTTATTTACAGATGAATCCTCTTCATTAACCTCTTCAGAAATATTGGATACAACGGAATTTTTCCCTTCCATGAATTGTTTCATATGCATCTGTTGTTTAGGGATGACAACCATGTCCAGAAGGGTTGCATCTGCTTTGATGTTGGCCAACTGATTCAAGATATTGTACTTGGAATAGGGGAGAGGGGAAGTTGTTCCTTGACTGTCAATAACCTTAGGAACCTGAACAGTAGAAGTGGGTGAGGATGAGCTCAGGCTAGAAGAACTGCAGGGAGGATCAAATTTTCCCTTGGGAGCATAGGCTTTGTTTCTAGTATTGGTGATCATGACATCTTCTGGTTCTGTGAAATCTAGGAAAACGATGGTAGTTTCTGTTCTTTTACTAAAGATGTTATCTCTGGCACTCTAATTCCTTACTTCACATGTGGCTTCCTTTTGGTTTTCTTCACCAAAGTTACACCAACTTTGAGGCAAGATAGCTTTAAGCTGAAATTTATTATGAATTGGACTTCTAAAGGGAGGTACAGAAGAGGATGAATCTCCAAGGGTGAGAGGTGAGACAATCCCCTTTTGATCAAATGCTATCATATGATTGTTCATATCTTGTACTAGATGTAAGAGGGTAGACATGTTTTTCTTTCTAATTGATTCTCCCTGGGGAAGACATGTTCTTTCAAGCTATTCTTCGTACTCTGAACAAGCATGCAGAGCAAAACTGATATTATCAATGGATTTTTCCTTAATCCTATGATAGTAGGGGGAAGGTAATGCATTGTAGTAATGCATGAAAGATGCTTGGTTCTAAGGTTGAATGTGTTCAGGGATCTGATTCTATAGCTTAGTGAAACACAAGTTGAAAGACTTGATGGTCTCACCATCCTTATAGGTGACATTATTATATTCCTGTAACTTCTCGGCTAGGCTTTTAGATTTCCCATAAGTGGATCTGAACCAATATATTAACTCCTCCCAAGTAGACAGGATCTTAAGAGGAAGTTCAAAGAAATCGGTCACAACCTTTCCTTCCAAGGAATTGATGAATAAGCGCATGCAAGTATCATTGTCATTGGATCCTATGTTATGATAAGCATTAGAAAATGCCACTAGGTGTTCGTTTGTAGTGACAATGTTATTCCTCGAGAACTTAGGAAGATTCTCCTTGAATTTAGGAAGTGGAGGAGTAGTGGTGCTGAGTTAAGAGGAGAGGACACATGCCACGATGTGGTTGTGGCATCTTCTTCAAACTGAAAAATCCCTTACATTTTAATAAATTTGGTGGGATTTGTGGTAGATTGGATAGGGATATGGTGGCTATATAAGCTACCAATCACTGAAGAAAATGAATACTGATAAGAGGAAGCACTTCCATTGCCACTAGATCCACCACTAGATTCCATCTTGTGGATGATAGATGAGGAAAAGAAAGACGAGCTGGATGAATCAAAAACAGTTCTCTTTAGAGCACTTTGTTGGGTAGATAACACAATGTCCCTTCTTCCTATTTTATCAATAGGATTAATTTCAAGTGATAAGCCTCTTATTCTTCTAGAAGAATGAGAGTCTAAGGACATGAAAGAAAGGCCAAAACTGAAGAAACAAGAAGGTTATTGCTGATTTCTAGGTTGTCTACATCTAGCATCCTTGAGAAAAAATATTTTGTTCAATTGTTGCCAATGAATGATTAAGCTCAGCACGGGTATTGGAAGTGTCTAAAATGGTGTTAAACAGATTCAAATCAATGTTGGTCTGATCTTGAAGATCGGGCTCAATATTGGGTTGCCTTGTAACATGTATAGTCATTAAATAAAACAGTCAAACAACCAATATCATAAAAATAGATGTATCGATGAAAATCGAGTATAAAAAATTAACCAGAGAGATATTGAAGATCTCCCCAATATGGTCGCCAAAATAAATGTTGAAGAAAAGATATGAAATAATCTTACTCAATCATTTTCAGATTCTGCTTAGCTAAAGAAAAATAGATGGGAATAACCCTATGTTTATAGCCATCAAAATCAATGTCCTAACTCACAAGTATTGATTACAAGTGCTTAGGCTAATCTTTTTATAAATAAGAGATTGCTGGAAAATTCATTATTTATATGATTTTATGAATATAACAGTTGTTGAAATAAATGTAGAGATAGAAGCAAAGACACCAAGATGATAATGAAGACAGATGAGACATAAAGAAATCCTTTATTTCATTCCAATTCATCAAAGATTCATTCTCTTTACAAAATTTCGTGAAGAAATTTCGGACCAAAGTCAAACTTAGACATCCCCGATGGAACATACAAAAGGACCTCTAACAAAAAAAAAAAAAACTCTAGAAGATAGATCAACTTTCCACAGATTGTTTCCCACTCGACTTTGCACAATAGCCTTTATCAGTCATGAAAACTAATTCACAAATAGACAAGTCTACACAAACTATCAAAGATAGATCAACACCTATAAAAAACAAGTGTCTGAATGATGTAATCCAACCCTGAATCTTGTTGTCTACAATAAGACCATGCTATCATAAAAACGAATTAGGCTTGTGATAAATTAAGTAATGAATGAAAACTGAACTATCTCAATATAAACTCAAAGATAAAACCTTAGTATGCTTCTCCTTCTATCCTCCTCTTGTTCCTACCTTTCCTTTTTCCTTTAAGAAAATTAGAATTGGTTGAAGTGGTTGAACTACCTCATTAGTTAAGTTAACTAAAAACTCAACCAACTTTTTAGTTAGGGGGAGAGTAATAAATCATAATAAGGGTTATAAATAAATAATAGCTAGTAGGTGGGACCCCTTGTGACTCCCTTTATCTCTTAACAATCATAACATAACTAGTTAATTAAGCAAAACACCCCTCCTTGTGACTCCCATTATCACATTCACATTTGACAATTTATCTCATTGATATTTGAAATTATTTCCAAAAAATATATTACTCATATATCCAAATAAAACATGTTGTCCAAAACTTCTAAATTCAACTGCCATCAACAATAAATAAAATAAAACTCAAAAACCATATTTTCCACTTTGAGAAGCATTCTTTCCTTGATTGTTGTTGTCACCCTTTGATTTTTCTGAATTTGCCTTTGGTTGCATTGAGCCTTTAGGCATAATCTAGTTGATCATGGGAGAACAATCATCCCTCAAATGCATCCAGGAAGACACAGATTTATCAGTGACATTGGAGGGTGAGGAAGGGATAGCACTGGATTTTCCTTTGTTGGGGGAATTGTGGGCCTCGGTTTTCAACCTTTTGCTAGCATGAGAGGACTGAACTAGTGAGTGGACATGTGAATCTTGGACAATCCGATTGATATATGGAGGATCAGGAAAGGACAAATTAGGCCATCCATGATGTTGGGAGACTGTCGGGTGGACAATCTCTTTCCATCCATCATTTTTTGGAACCTCAGGTTGCAATGAGACATGAGGGGCACGGGAATACCAGGGGCTTGTGGAGCTTGGAAGGGAGGCCTTTCAGGCCTAGGTTGGTCCACT
Organism: Picea engelmannii; assembly: GCA_009831015.1. Classification (NCBI taxonomy): domain Eukaryota; kingdom Viridiplantae; phylum Streptophyta; class Pinopsida; order Pinales; family Pinaceae; genus Picea; species Picea engelmannii. Next base: position 819,302 of record ML777024.1, read on the forward strand.
TCATTCCCAATGTAATTGAAAACCCCAGCCTGAAATAGTTTGCCTAACACTTGTGAGTTAGCATCAAAGTGTATGGATAATCTTTGCCTTCTTGGGCCTTTGCTCCAATTACCTCTCCCTTTGTTTCCTCTGCCATGGCTACCTTGGCTGAAAAATCTCATTCCTGGATGCATGATTGATTAGAAAAAGTCCCTTTAACAGCCATACATGACAACTCCTTAAAAATATGAAATAGATCTTGGCTCAACAACATATCATACCCATGCAATCCAATCAATACAAATTGTTTAACTGTTTTCGATGAGCAGGGGGTGAACAAAGGTTTTGGGATATACGAGGGGTTTTTGATTAGCGAAAAGTGAAATAATGGTAGGGAAAGAGAGCGGATAGTGTTAATAAAATTAATTAAGTAATCCATACAACCATTTTATATCAAATGCAAAAGGTCCAACACCAACCAAATAGTCACTCTAATCAAATGATCAATTACTATGTATAATTCAATCAATTATGTACATTAACTTGCTCATTGTTCATATTCAAATATTTAACACAGTGTCATCAAAACAAGAAAGTATGAATTCCACAACAACCTGTAGAGAAGATTTGTTCTTCTCATTTATCCAATTAATATTTTAAACAATCTCCAAATGAATAAACAGTCACTTATTTCCACTATGTTCAGTGTCAACTCATCAACCACTTTCCATCAACAATTAAGTTGTAATAAGACCATACTTCCACAACACTCGTTCTTATCTCTATTAAGATGTATGATGTTCATTAAACAAACATAGTGGATATTCAAACACAACGATCCATATTTTAATTGCAAAGATCCTGATTTTCCATTTAAACACACAAACAACGATTACCATTTCAATTCATATGACATTGTGGGATACACAGAGCACTTAACAAAACGTGAGATCATTTCTATGACTGTCATGTCTAACTACTTGAATCTAAACATCCACAATGTTGGGCTATCAATCCAACACAATGAGACAACAACAACATGCTCGATCTCATCTCACAAATTGATCAAATTAACAAAACCATATTTTTTTAAAACCCACAACCATCTCTGATGGCGCAATCAATATAATATCCATAACATATACAGTAGATGACCATGCCATGATTACCATGATTGCAATATTCCCTTTCGAAAATTTAAAACACATAGTCACAACAATTATTAACTCAACCTATCATGTTGTAGGAACGCCACACATACCCACGCATCACGCATGAAGCATCATTGTGTATTAATCAATTGTAAACTAATGTTGGTTTAAAAATTCAACAATTACAATGTAAGAGAAAATGACTATGCATTCAATCCAATTCTCTAATCAACCAAATTACCATGCTGAATTTATCAATTTGATTGTCATAATAACCAATGCAGTGACTAAATACCATAGCCAACAACATTGTCAACATAATCAACAGAGACGAGCCAGAAATCAAGCACTATTGAGAATACCCAAAAAATCATAATAACCAGTAGTATACCCGACAGACCATCATGATACCCTATATCAAAACCTGGGCTTGAGAAATCAAGGGTTTTCTTTGTAGACCAACACAGGGAGACTGGATTCGACTCCCATCATCGGGTGAGAACCTCCAAGACCAATGGTGCACACACAGGGTATACCACCAATGACTTTGATGATAGGGTGTCAGTTCATGAGATAGGAGAGACTATGAACAAAGGAGAAAAGGCTCCATTTTGGCCTTGTAACAACACTTAGAAGACGTAGGTTATAACCCTCGTGGCTCTCCCAATCAACCAACTAACAACACTGAGATAAAACAGAGCCGAGAAAAATCAATATAACCCATTGCACAACCATCAGTAGCATGAACAACCCATACCCAAGTGAAACAATGTGCAGTGACACAAGGGGTTTCAAACCCAGTAGACCCCATAACAACAACGACTGGGTATGGTGGTACGAAAGCATGGAAACTGCCCGCCGATATGGCCCGAATAAAAACCCTTCAACTAAGACCAATAAGTATGACATAGGGCCTTCATGGCTTCTACAACTCAAAATGATCAATAACAGTGTGACTTCAATCATTATTGCAATGAAAACCACACAAACAAATCATTCTAGAAAAATATCAGAAATTTACATAGTTTCCATACTTAAGGAAAGAACAGACCCATACATTCCGAGCCAATATCTATTTCATAACCAAAGCAGATTCATGGATGGTGAAAAGGCATACCTTTAACCAAAATCACCTTAAAACGTGAGTTGGCCAAGCGGTTCTTCCTCTACTTGAAAGTCAGAGCCTAACCATAGAAAAACACAGTTGAACAATAGCCAAATTAAGGTGGCACCCAGTGGAAGGAGTAGGAGTGACGTGCAGTAAATGCACATCGCCTCCACCCCTACTCATTCAATTCCTTAGTACCCGCCAGCCCACTAATCCATTAATTCATTCAATTGAACCATGCATCGAAACCAACATCCATTAATTGCCAAGAGCGCCACCCACATCACATATTACCATTTCCAACTATACAATAATGCATATCAACTATGTTTCCAAATAACTCAATAAATTGCATAGCTATTAACTTGTGAGCTAAGATTAACAACGATTATGCATGTAGTGTAGAATAAGGGCATAGTATGGTTCCTTTCTTTTTCACTTTGTTACATTTCTTTTATCTCTTTTCAAATGCTCTTGTATATTATTACTAACATGTCTCTTGTGTAGGTGTCATGGTAATGAATCCAAGAACAGATAACAATGATAACAATGGATAACATAGGAAATTGTAACATAAAATTGGAGCCTAGAGAAGAAGAAAAAACACATAACATACCTTATCCATCATTCAATTGTTCTAATTAGAACCCACACATAGTAGGCCTTATCCATCATCAATAATTTCATCAACCATGTAAATAGTGTCAAAAAACAACATAACCATGAAATAAAAACCATATTTGATCTCCAATCTACAAGGTGGTCCAACCTACTAGTATTATTTATCTTGTTATCTTATAATAATAGGCTTTAGCAATATTTTGCGGGTAAAAACTTCATTGCAATTTTAATTGTCAACTCTCTCTCTCTCTCTCTCTCTCTCTCTCTCTCTCTCTCTCTCATCCTCCCTCTCTTTCTCCCCCTCCCTCCCACTATCCATCCTCTCTCTCTCCTACACTTACCCCTCTCTCCCCCTCACTTTATATCCCCCTCTATCTCTATCACCCACTCTGACCCCTTTTCTCTCTTTATGTCTCACTCTCTCTCTCTACACCCCATCTATGTCTCCCTCTCCCTCACTCTCACACACTCTCTATGTGTTCCTCTCTTCCCCTATCAAACTCTTTGTATTCCTCTCACACTCTTTGTATTCCTCTCTCTCCTCCCCCCTCTCTGTCTTATTATATTTTCCTCTCATACTTTTATAAATTCTCTCTCTCTATCCCCCCTCTATGTCTTCCTCTCTCTCCCTCTCAGAATATCACACATTATATAAAGTTTGGTACATCACACGGAAATAAATGGCCTTGACCTAGACATGGAAATACCTAGACCTATACCTAGACATAGCAAGACATAGACATGGTAAGGCATGGAAATACCTATACCTAGACAATATACCATGACCTAGACCATGAACTAGACCTATATTATGAGCATGATAATGAACATGACCTATACCATGACATATACCTAGAGATATACTTAGAAAATGGCCTAGACCTATACTATTACCATGAACATGACCATGACCTATACCATGACATATACCTAGATATATACTTAGACAATGACCTAGACCTATACTATTACCATGAGCATGACCATGACCTAGACCATGACCTAGACCTATACCGTGACCTAGACCATGACCTAGAACTAGACCATGACCTAGATCTTGACCTAAATAGTTACCTAGAAGCCCCTACTCCATCTAAGCCTAGGAATAACCTATACTCAACCCTTAACACCCTCCACACACAAACCCTAAGTGCATTATGCCTATAACTCTTTTTGTAGGCCCCACAACCCTTACACCTCCATATTGGTGCTCTAACCATTGTTATATGCTTCAAAACACTTCCAATATTAAGCCCATGGGTCATAGCTATCCCCAATATCCTATACATATTTATTCATAAATTGTTTTGGCCTACAATAAATTTTATATCTGTTGCATTAAGAGTGTTAACACATATCCTTGTAAGGGGGATGTTTTCCTTAGATTTGGCCTCTAGATGCCAAAATGAAAAGAAAGGGACTTAAAAAACCCACTTCATGTGCTTTATCCTAATTCCTCTTTTCCTCGTCAACTCCATCCATGTATGCCCACCTATCTCCCCTACAAGCATCCAACGAAGCTCTAGGTGGAAAAGGAGAGGTTGCCATGTCTTCCAGGTGCCAAGTGGGCTTGCACCTGTCCAGATCCTAATGAAGCAGTTATGAAAGATGGGGAGGTGGTTGAAACATTGTCTCCCCATGAATGGAAAATCAGAACGACCTGGCCATGAAGGCAGTCTGTCATCCCAGATAGTCTGAGGTTGTTTCTGACAGCAAAGTTGCATGAGCATTCTGACTGAAGAGACATAAAGGGGGAAACAAATCTTAGATCACGTCTGACTGAGAAGACACAATGCCATGGAATATCGAGCATGCCTCTGCTGTTGTTTACGAAATTTTTGAGTATATGTATGGATTTTTGTTATTTGGTAATGGTCTTTGGTCGAGCAGAGCTCCCATCTGTAATGTTTGTTCTGCCAGAGTTGTTCTCTGGTTATGTAATTTATTTGAGACTTTCATGTTAATAGAATTCAGTTTCCTATTTCTTTTCATTTCTCTGTAAAGTTGTGTTGAAACACTCGGGTATGGATGATCCAACCAAGGATCATTATGTTGTTATAATGTAGGTTTGATCATAACAATATCGTGATCGGTTTTATTTAGTTCCTTGTGTTATATTTTCCCTCTTACATTGGATGGCTCGGGCATGGAAGATCCAGTCGAGCTGTCACAGTGGCAAGATATTGAGGGTTGATTATTCTATAGCTATGACTATGCTACTTGCATCATATTTCAGTATCTGAAACTTCAACCCAATATTTCCCTTGAGTTTGAGTTTTTCCTCTCCAAGCTGCTGGAAGGCCTGATGCCTAGAGTGGTCTCTTTCACTCCTCTCACTAATTCTTCCCTCTGCTCACCATTAAACTCAATTCAGTGACTAAAGTTAATGTGGCCCTCACGTCCCTGTGCATTTCCTATCCAGTTCTGTGTTGAACATCATTCAGATTATGACTTTTGTCCATTGACCTACATCCATATAAACCAACATATACCATATAACTTTGATGGGTATCGTGCTTTCCTTTTTTGCAATCTAAAGGCGACTTCGGGTGCTAACAAAGAGCATGCACATGCTCTTGTTACTTGAAAGAAATGAGGTTGAGTGTGCTTGGTGCTCATCCCTGAATAGCAGGAACGCATGCACATTCCTGTTGGGTAGGTTTATGTGACAAGAGCACTCCTCAACCAAATATATCTCAAAAACTTGAACAATCCCTCCATCTGCACACAAAAATAGCAACAAGGGATAGGCTTGTTTTCTTTTTTTCTTGTTGTTTAATTGGTAGACAATTTTTTACTATTGGAAAACAATTGTGGGAAGAATTGGAGGACAAATTTTTCTAATTGGAATTGGAATTGTTAGTTGTGTCTTCTTGTATAATAGCAAGACAAATTTGTGTAATTGGAATTGCAATTGTTAGTTGTATCTTCTTGTGTAATACCAAAATAAATTTGTGTAATTGGAATTAGAATTGTTAGTTGTGTATTCTTGTGTAATACCAATAAAAATTTGTATAATTCGAATTGGAATTGTTAGTTGTGTCTTGTTGTCTAGTACTAAGAAAAAATTGTGTAATTGGAAGACATCTTTCATTGGAAATAAAACGTGCTTTGGTGTTCTTGGAAAACAATTGTTTTTTTTAAACATGGTAGAAATTCTTTGAGTAAATAAAAACCTATTGAATGTTGGAAATACTAAAACAACTGAGAGGGGGGGGTGAATCGGTTGTTTATAAGCTTAAAAACTTTTATGCCTTTTAAATAATTATTAAGATTTCTTCATGTGTCATCAACCAACATACAACATATGGACAGTAAGAGTAAAGATCATTAGTCACACATAAAATACACACAGAGACATATTTTCACGAGGAAACCCATAAAGGGAGAAAACCTCTTCTTCTTTGAAATGATAGGCAGTCTTTTTCTGTTCTG
>ML777024.1:825645-842816 GCA_009831015.1 Picea engelmannii
ACTCAATGTGAGGCTGCTACCTCTGTTTTACAAGCTGCAACTTGTCTAAGAGCTCCAACTCTCTGATTTCTCTAGCACCCACTAGAAGGAAGCACCAACTCCCTGTTTATTCCAGCACCAACTGGATGGAAGCACCAACTTCCTGATTATTCCAGCACCAACTGGATGAAATCACCAACTTCCTGATTATTCCAGCACCAACTGGATGAAAGCACCAACTTCCAGTTACACAGGCTTCAACCTGCATAACAGAGAACATATGTTCTCCCTAGCACCACCCTGCCACCCTAGTTTCTCTGGCTGCAACCAGATGGAAGCGACAACTTCCTGTGTTCAAGCACCCACTTGAACTTCTGAGGACAACAGTCCTCCCGAGCACCTCCCAACCTCCCTAGAATATCAATGACTAAATAAACATTCAACTTTACAGATAAGTCAGTTCATACCAATTTTACTTTGTTCTGTAAATCTTGTCTTCTGCTGATTGCTCTATCATTCTGCTCTGCTTCTGCTCTGTTCTATCATTCTGCTCTGCTTCTGCTTTGCTTCAGCTCTGTTCTATCGTTCTGCTCTGCTCCATCATTCTGTTCTTCTGCTCTGTATTTCATCTGCCCTACCCGTCCTTTCCTCCAATACTCATATACAATTCATTTCCTTTTGTATCTCAATTAGACTTCCTCCTTAACTCCCTCTCCTTTTCTCCTTTTCTTACTATTTCATTCTTTTTCACACAGAACCACCAAACACATACAATGTCACTCGTTTTCTTTTATACATTCTGCTATGACGGTTCCACTTCCCATCTCCTTCGGCAAGAACAACGACAACTGTCTCAGCAACTGAATCATCATCTGAAACGTTAACTAATTCTTCATAATGAGTCCATTTCACTAATAGAAATCATATTTAGTCGTTAACTGTGAGAGAGAACAGTGACCCTCCGATCAAAATTTGATCCAACGGTTCAGATCAAATCGGGATTTCACTCATCGCGATTTCGACATTCACAGTGTCGAGATGCACATGTACTCGGAACCCCCGATTCTCCGATCCCCGATGTGCTCCTTTCCCGAGCTTTAGCCCCTTTCTGTTACACAATAGTCCATGTGACTAGCTATCATGTGACCACCACCATACCTCTCGTCGGGGTTTCGGGGTTTACAATGATAATGTGCATAGGCCCCCTGGACTTGCAATATGCTAATTCCCGACTTCCTCTGTACTCCTTACACCTGTCCTGCATTGACTCCTGGGTGGCCCACAACCTATATGCCTTATCGGGAAATCGTGTATCGCGATTTTGCGATGTCTGATGTTCAATGTTCTTGTCCATACCAAAACCCGATCCCCAAAACTCCATGCAAAGATTCAACGGTCCAGATCACTTCTAGCTCGACAGCTCAGATTACATCGCAAAATCACATATTGCGATTTCAGAGTTTCTGTTGCAGTGTGTTCTTGACATATCAAAATCCCGATCATCGATGCCTCTGCTGACGTCACACATGGTTTGACACGTGTTAGATCCTGCCACGTGTCACTCTGATTCGTGAATTGCATGAGCCTAAAGTGTTAGATCTGCCTGACACTTGCCATTCTCTGGTTGTGCCACGTGTCCCTGGGTGACGTGGTCTATCAACGTGAGTTGGATCAACGGTCTAGATCTCATGTTGATCTGACGGTGCAGATTCAGTTGGGATTTTGCATATCGCAAAATCGGAATTTTCGAAGCATTGTGTTCTTTGCATTATGAAATCCCGATCCCCGAAACTCCGATGAGGAGAATCAACAGTCCATATCTCAGGCTTTCTTTAACGGCTGAGATCAAATCGCGAAATCGCATATCGTGATTTCGGGGTTTTCGATGTTGAGTGAACTGGACATTTCAAAGTCCTGAATCCCGAATCTCCGATGAACTTATCTCCCTCGCAACTTCTACAAATCTGACGGTTGTCGGCCTTTCGGGAAATTTGAGTGGGATCCAATGATCACTGACTCTTCTATCTTCCTTCTTCTCTGTAAACTTCTGCTGTGCGCGTTTTCTTCAATGCGCATGTTTTCTTCAATGCTGTTCCTCCTGAGCTTTTACGTCCGAGTCCCCAAGGGGTTTTATCCTTCATATCCTTCCATTTCTGTTGTTGCCATCAAAGACAACAATCATCAACACGCATTCGTTGCTTGTTCAATATTTGTCAACATTGAAAAGGTAATTTAAGAAAGAGAAAATGAAATGTTATGTAGGTTAAAAAACTGGATTTTAGAAGAGGGTAATCCAATTTATGGTGGGATAGATGTCGATGTTGTTTCTCCTCCATCACCAAAATAAAAATGCAGGATTTTAGTGGAGACCAATTCAATTTAGACTTCTATTTGTATCTACAATCACTACCTTATCAAGGAAAGTTGTTGTGGATGACCAGATGATGGAGGATTTTCTTAAAGTTGATTATATAATGGATGAAATTAGAGAGGAAATTGGTGCATAACCTTCCGATGAAGAATTTCTTGTGGTGCAATCTCTTGTTGGACAGTCATATGTTCCAGAAACTAGTCATGGCCATGTCCACTCTCCTCCCATAATTGATATACTAGTGATTGAAGGGGCCTTACTGTGAATATTGGATTGAAAGAGACATTTCCAAAACATACTCAGCGACCTATCCGATCATGTGGTTAAAATAGTTATATTAAGGGCTAACCTTCCTTATCACATTTTGGTGGGTCACTTGATTAGTTGTTTCCTTCCTTATTAAAAGGGTGATTCCTTTCCTGCAACTCATCTATTATCGTATGGGTTTCGTCATCGGTAGGAAAGAACCCAAATTCTATGTGGTTGCAGGGATATTCACTAGAGTGAAAGGAACCTTTGTCGAAGCTCCTAGCGATATGAAAATAACTGCAATGTTGTTAACTCCACAGCATGGAGATAAAGAGTGCCAGAATATGGGTTCATCTTCCCTACCTAGATTGAGCAGTTTCCGGCAAAGAACTCCTAAATGCATTCAAGTGGATGAAATTTGTCTAGCATCACTTGAAGGTAAGTTACCTAACCAAACTATTTGTTATCATTCTTATAAAATCATTAAAGAATATTTTGAACCAACAACTTATGCCACTAAATGTCAATTATTTTTGGCTTTGTTAAAATCTAGAAGTTTGACTATTGTTAGGAGAATTTTAGACATTAAAACAATTAAAAGTTTAGAAACAAGACATCATATTGTTAGAAACCTTGTGGATTTTTTTCAAAAAATTGGTAAGAAATCTCATTCTAAAGACCGTAATGAGGCCCAATGTGTCTTGTCACAATCAATTGTTAGCAAGATCATAAAAAAACATTGTTTTCTCCAACAAACCTCACATCTCATGAAATGAAATATCAAAACACTTAGAAAGTATTTTAATAGATGAGATAGTCTTGACACAAGTGCCCCAACATATTTGTGGGCCTTCACTAGTTGGATACCTCATTCTAACATGAATATAATTGGAATAGTTAAGGGACTAGTACAAGATTTCTGGCATGAGAACATTAGGCTTTCTTCCAACCAAAAATATGTACTAAAATTGAGAAGGGTATCTATGGGTTGTGAACCCCATATTAAAAACTTTCTTGACATTACACAGACAATATTGTATGAGAGATTCAAGACAATACATAGTGCACTTAACTTGGGCCAAATATCTTTCCATAAATTCAATCCTTTGCATATTCTAATAAACAGAAAGAATAACACATATTTTTGTAGATATCACATCGAGTATGGTTATTATTATGAAACACACACACACACACACATATATATATAATTCATGTATTTCATAACACTCTTGTACATGAATGCTCATTGATATTTCCATTTTCATCATCTAGAGAATTTATTCACAGCATCTTGTGTACAAGTCTAGAGGGTTGTACATTTTATAAAAAATATTGCTTAGATGGGACATGCCCTAGGTGTGGTGGAATGACATTACTGAGAAAGTGCATCCATGTAAGTGATGAATATGAATTGGGGAGGAAACATGTTTCCTTGCAAAGCTTTAAATATATCTCATATGATATTGACAGAGGGAAGGAAACAAAAAATATATAATCGGTGACTTCACAGGTACGAGTATGTGACTTCATCAAGGACTTTGTCGAAAAGACACAAAATTATGTCTAGCATGTCCATGTGGCTCAATGGTAGGAAGAGCATTTTAGAATATGCAGAGATACATTTCTTTTTTATATTGTCTTATCAGTGGTTTATTTGCTGAGAAATACACCCTTCAATCGCAAAATGAGATTCACATCCAATATTATCACTCAAAGTAGGTTAGCATAATGGTCCATATCATATACATGAATGGGACAAATAGTAACAAAGAAAATAGAGTTATATTGAAGGAGTATCACTTCTACATAAGTGATGATCGATTCCATGAATTATCCTACGTACAACATTTATTTCAGTTGTCTTACAATCACCTTAAGGAGAAGAACATACAGATGGATCAACATTGGATTTGGTCAGATGGTTGTGCAAGGAAATTAAAAAATGCTCATGTATTTCAATGGTTTTGTATGTTGCACAAAAATCTCAAGGTACCTCATATTTGGAACTATTTTGAGTCTTGGAACGGGAAAGGGGAGAATGATGGAGCGGACACATACATCAAAATATCGTTACACGGGAAAGAAATGAAGTTTACAACTACTTCCCTTATTCACATTGCAAAATCCATTGTCGAATGGTGTTCTTCAGTAATGGGAGAGGGAGAAAGAATTTGGGAATACCAATCACCCAAGAAAGAATATGTACATAGATATTTTTGGGAGGTGGTCGATGTAGATAGATCATGGTGGTAGAATGAAAAATAATCCAGGGAACTTATGGATTCCATTCAATTCGGACACCAAACAATGAAATAATTGAAATATGGACAAGAAAACTCTATTTCTTCTATGGCCCATGTAGTAGTAATGAATGGGATGATTGTGAATCCACAGACTCGATTGATATATGGGATAGTGTATCACTCCCCATTGGTCAACGTATAACTATGGAATTATCCCTGTTGGAGGAGGACCATTCAAATATTTCAGCAGATTATGATCACGTCTCAGATCTTGTACTGTCTCGTATTTAGTTATAAATTTTTAAATAACTAGTGTTGTAGGAAAATCTCCCTGCAGACAGGCAGATCACCTCTAGAGCTTGACCTTAACTCTAGACAGAAAAATGCTTAACATGGACACTGACTTCCTTTCAAATCTATCTAAACTAACACATGAGAAGGAAGGATGACAGAAGTACCTTTTTATCGACGTTTGTCCCTGCACGCTCCGAGTTTCACTCCAATCCTTTGCTCCTCGCTGGATCCTGTGGACAAAACAAGATACGACTGCTTCCTACTCTATTAATATTAGCTTGAAAACAGATCTATCAACTAATGATAAGTTCATGTAACATCAGACACAAACTAGAAAGAAACAGGCCAAGCATGTCATATTGATGAGAATAATGACAGCAGTACTTACAATCGTAGATGTGAATGCGACAGCTTCGTCAAGTCCCCTTCATCTAACCCTTGCCTGAAAGCTCCAGAACCTAGATAACAGTAGCTTCACTGATCACTGTCCTTTGGCTGGCTGTAAGTTTCCTCCAAGATCATAAGTTTCATAACTTCAATTCTTCCCCCCTTTCCACCATCATGGAGCCTGTTTATATAGGTTAAGAGGATCTTAACCTCTTGAGTTATCTTTAGAACAAGTTGGGAACCTTCTCCTTAGATCAGGGATCTCTTGATGAAACCAAGAATTCGAGCACAACTGCCTCCTAATCTCGAAAGATCCTCCCCTTATTCTCCTCAATGGACCAACTACTGCCTCAGATTAGGCAGCGCTCCCTTAGAAGGGGCATCGGAGCGTTGTAGCGCTCCCTGGTAAGCCTTGGGGGAGCGCCAGCGCTCTCAGGATGAGCAGCGCTCCTTCAGAGGGGGCTGGGAAGCATTATAACACTCCTTGAAGCCTTGTAGGGGAGCACCAGCGCTCCTTCAAAGGGGGCTGGGAAGCATTATAACACTCCTTGAAGCCTTGTAGGGGAGCGCCAGCGCTTCTAGAGCTGAAGTGGGGGAGCGCTCCCCCTCAAAACCTTTTTTTCAGGGTTCCTTTCAGGTGTCAAGAGTTATTTGACTTCAGTAAACCAGTTCTCCTCCTTCAAATCAGTCATGTGAGATGTTATAAGTGTCTCCTTAGTGTCTTCATCATGACAATATGTCTGAACATCATTTGCGACACTAGTGACCAACTTGTGACACTTGCGAAAGTTGTAGGGAAGATGCGACACTTACGACGATTGAGAGGGACATGCGACACTTATTCAGCTGAGCAATTTTGACGTGTAACAACTAGCATCAATGTTTTGTTCTCTGGTTATTTAGTGGAATCACATGTTGGCATTCCATTTTTTGCAGGGTACATATATGAAATGATTTTCCGAAGTAGTAATGAATGGGGAACCGACTATTTTCTAACACATTTCTTAGAGGAAAGCAGATTCTCATGCTCTCAGTAATAGACTCCATAGGAATTGAACTTCTAATTGGGTCAATGGTTATTAAAGGAAAGAAATACGGTTATGTATTTCAAGATTATAGAACAGGTGAAGTTGTATACCACTTTACGAACTTGGTTATTGGTACAAACATTCAACTAAAAACAATGCCAAGTAAGAAGTCATCAAAGGTATGATACTTATTTCCTTACTCTGAGCACGAGAAGTTAACAAAGACCATCAATATTATAAGTGATCCCTATGGTCTACTTGAATGACCATAGGTATGTAAAAGGAATAATTGAACAAATATATCATATTTATGAATGATTTGAATTTTGGATTCATTTTATGGTTGTTATGGTATTCTTCTATTTTGTGGTTCATGTTTTTTGTTAGGGAACTATGTTTAGCCTTTCCTTTCCCAATATTTCCTTGCATTTCCTTTCCTTTCCTTGTCTTACCTTACCTTGAATTTGCTTGCCTTGCCATGTCTTTTCATTCCTTTCATTTCCTTGCATTTCGTTTATTTTCCTGCCTAGCCTTGTATTTTCTTTCCTTACCTTGCCATGTCTTACCTTGTCTTTCATTTCCTTCACTTTCCTTTCCTTTCCTCTCCTTGCCTTAAATTTCCTTTCCTTTCCATGTCTTAAATTTCCTTGCCTTGCCTTGCCTTTCCTTTCTTTCCTTTTCTTTCGTTGCTTTGACTTGGCTTTCCATGTCTAGCCTTTACCTTCCTTTGATTTCCTTGCTTTCCTTGACTTTCCTTGACATGTTTTTCCTTTCCTTCCCTTCCCTTCCCTTTCCTTTCCTTCCCTTGTCTTTCAATGCCTTATCTTTCCTTTCCTTGCCTTGTCTTTCCTTTTCTTACCTTGTATTTCCATGTCTTTCCTTTTCTTACCTCCATGTCTTTCCTTTTCTTACCTTGTGTTTTATTTCCTTGATTGTCTTTCCTTGTCTTGTTAGTGCCTTTACTTGCCTTTTCTTTCCTCTATTTCCTTTCCTTTCCTTTCCTTGTCTTGCCATTCCTTTCATTTCCTTGTCTTGATTTTCTAGTCTTGCCTTGCCTTGCCTTTCCTTTGCTTTCCTTGCCTTAACTTGCTTTCCTAACCTTTACTTGACTAAGTGGAGTCAAAGTGGTAAGAATCCGAAAGGGTGAGTGCATGAGAATGTAAGGAAATAAAGGCTGCTATGCATGTCACAAATCAGCCTTAGCTTGTGTCAGTCTAATTTTATTAAAGAGATTTATAACATCTAATTTGTCAATACGGGCTAGTAAGCTTAGAGGTACAATTTTTCAAAGCGTGTTAATCGTAGAAGTTGAAATTTAAATCTAAAACTTAGAGACTAAAAATATAAATATAAAACTAATTTATCTCTTTATGACTTCAAAATTACATAGTTCTCCTTAGGTAGAAAGGCGGTCCACAAAGTGAAATATGTTTCCTTCCAAAACCTTTGCAACAGTACTCTATTTGAACTAAAAAATATTATGAATTTTTAAAATATGATAAACTAAGCACAAAGGAAAATATTTTCCAATAAACCTATCATTTATACTCATTCTGATCACTCTAGCTCAATGGTAGAAACTTTGGTCATAAGGTGAAATTATCTCATAATTAATTTTGAGAATCCTTACAAGATTACTCTGAATCCTTTCAAGTGTTCAATGAAAACTTTAGTCTAAAAACCTATGAATGAAAGAGAAATTGAAAATTCATCTATCATTTAAAATATTTCAAAGTTACAATAAATTCAATGGTGGGAATCCAGATCACAAAGTGAAATTAAACCATATTATTTTATGGGATATTTTTGAAAATACTATGCAATTATGGTAAATTTTCATATTATAAATGAGATTTTATTGAATCAAAGGAAAAGACTAATTCCTAACTGTTCTGGCTCAACAAATAATTTATGCCGTCAATTGTCAATAATCTGGCTGCAAGGGAAACTTCGTCATTACAGTTAGCAACTTATTAACAACAATACATTTTTGGGAAAGTAAAGTTTATGAACCAAATACAAATGAATAAGAAGGAACATCAATCATAATATAATCTAAAATAAAAGGATAATATATAAAATAAAGAAGATTGCAATATTTATCACATAAGAAAAACGCAATGATCCGGATTATTTTCGGCACGAAATGAGAGCTGAGATATAATAAAGAAATGCATAGAGATATCGTGTATATACAATATTATAATAGAAATATATTATATATGCAACCATAAACACAGATATACAGTAATACATGATTTCTATTAATGAAAGAAATGTACAAAGACTGTAAAAATACAGAGTGAAAGACTCGCTAGAATGGTGGTAGCTTATCTTTGAGAAGAGATGTGATGGCTAATTGCATTCACAAGAAGATGATTATTACAATGAGGCTCTAAGGGCCTTTTTAACATAAGGAAAATACAAAACCATAACCCCAGAAGATGAAAAGCCAAAAGGTTTGCAGGCCCCAATGGGGGTAGTTGATATATCAACTTCCCAGGGGTGTAACTTTGGAATACGATCTCTGTTTGGGGCGCACGATAGCTCGTTGGAAATATCTATCCGAGAAATACAAATTTTGGGTGAGAAACATTGATCTATAATCCATGTTCCTCCTCTTTTTCTCAAAAAACATCATTTAGGGCCTCAAAATGGCCCCAGAAGTTAAAAACTGCTAAAAACAGTAAATTACCAAAATTGCCAGAAAATTGTTTTGAGCCAGTTGGAAAAGGTGGGTGGCCACTGATATCCACCTGGATCAATACTCCCTCATTAGGAATCAATGGTCTCCATTTCTTTGAGTTCCTGGGGAAGAGGGAAAAGTGTTTGTTGAATCTACATCTTGGTGAGTTGTTTGCCTTGTTGGAGACGTCGCGTTGCTTAGTTTGTGGAAGTTTGTCACAAAGTTGTTGAGGTTGAGGCTATTCAACAAGTCAACCTACATGAGAGGATGGTGTGTAGAAGGAATCTTTTCACTCTTTTGCAGCCTTGTCGACCTGCTTCTGTCGGATAGAAGGTGCTTGGGGCGAGGTTGTAGTGGTTGCAGTGTCCTTATGTTCTCCTTTTGTACAGATTGTAAAGAAGCTAAATTTTGTAGTATGAGATACTACCTTGCGGCACTTTTTAGGTGGAACAATAGTTGGAACTACCTCTGTTATTCTGTAGAGATGACCCCCCAGAGAAACAATGACACTGCGGGGTCGAGACTCATAAACAACATGGTGCTTCCACATATATGGTTGGCCCAAGAGAACATCACAGACATCCAGTGGGGAAACATCACATAATGCATCATCCTTGAAGGGTTGGATGTCATATGAAAATTGACATTATTGGCTGACACAGAGATCTCATCCTTGGCGAAGCCACCCGATGTTGTATGGCTGCAAGTGTGGTGTTGTCGACAGTCCCAATTGTTTGACGACCTTTGCTAAGATGAGTTTCTTCTAGCTTCCATTATAAACAATAAAATGTAGTGGGGTCCCCTTCACCCACATTTGTGAATGAAAAAGGTGCTCCCTCTCTTCAGGATCTATTGGTTCTTCTGGTTGAATTTTTGTGGTCGCGACAATAGCAGTGGGGTCTGCATCAATGATCTGCCCTTTACCATTATTTTCATAATCAAATTCTGAATCAAGGTTTGTATCTTTGTCTTTGATCTCAGCCACCAATGATTTTTTTGAGAGACATTCATTGGTGTTGTGCTAGGGGCTTTTGTGGAACTCACACAATTTTCCGGTGTCCTTCTTTGTCTTCCCATGACCCTTATTTTCCTATGTCTTGGACTAGTTTTCGGAAGACTGTTTGTTAGGGTTGTCTTTTTCATACTTTGGTTGTTGTGAATTTGCAGACCCAAAATCCCATTTGTTTTTGTGCTTAAATTTCTACTCGATTTTAACAGCATGTCGATAAGCAGCACCGAGTGATGAGATGTCTAGAAAATCCATCTCGGTTTAGATGTATTTGTGTAGAGCCCCGTGGTATTTCAGAACCAAATGTCTTTCAGAGTCTTTGATACCCAGCTTGGTGCGCAAGGTATGGAAGGTGTTGTTGAAATCTAAAACTGCTTGGCCCCTCTCTTGCCATGGTGTGCTCCATCTCATGTACTAGTCCTCATGGTTGCCAACAAGGTAATATTGTTCCTTTACTGCATCCAAAAAAAACTCCCAAGTGGGATCAGCCCCATATATTCCAAACTACTCTGTGGAACTTTTCTCCCAGTAAGTTTCCCACCAATGTTTGACATGAGGGAGAGATTTAAGGAGTGCAAAGGTGATATTTTCATTGTCGAAAAAATTTTGAACAAAGAAATAACCTTCTAGTAGAGTTAACCATTTTTCTAGGGCCTCTGCATCTATCTGTCCTTCAAATACAGGAATATCAAAATTAACTTGTACCTTGAAAGGCGAGGTGCCTCCAAAGTGGTCGCTTGATGAATATGTGCATGTTGCTATCGACATGCATTGAAGGATGTGGGAAAAATTCGCCATCATTTCGTCCCTTTGTCAGGTGAGAGCTTACTCAAGCAACATATTGATAGGATCGTATGCTCCATCGTTTTTCTTTTCTTCCACCATTGAGGGTTTCTTGGGTGTGAGAGAGAGATTGTCTTCAAGATAGACAAGCTCGATACCCAACTTTCTATACTCGGACCTTGTCGGGGACATGCACTAAAAAAAATGATCAAGAGCAGCTTGTTCTGCTACCACTGATCCAGATTATTTTCGGCACGAAATGAGAGCAGAGATATAATAAATAAATGCACAAAGATATCGTGTATATCCAATAATATAACAGAAATATATCATAGATCCAACCATAAACACAAAGATACAGTAATACATGATTTTTATTAATGAAAGAAATGTACAGAGGCTGTAAAAATACAGAGTGAAAGACTCGCTAGAATGGTGGCAACTTATCTCTAAGAAGAGATGTGACGGCTACTTTCATTTGCAAGAATATGATTATTACAATGAGGCTCTAAGGGCCTTTTTAATATCAGGAAAATCCAAAACTCTAACCCTGGAAGATGAAAAGCCAAAATGTTTATGGGCCCCGATGGGGGTAGTTGATACATCAACTTCCCAGGGGCGTAATTTTGGCATACGATCTCTGTTTGGGGTTCATGATAGCTTGTTGGAAATATCTATCCGATAAATACAACGTTTCTGTGAGAAACAATGATCTATGATCCATGTTGCTCCTCGTTTTCTCAAAAAACATCGTTTAGGGCCTCAAAATGGCCCCAGAAGTTAAAAACTGCTAAAAAAAGTAAATTACCAAAATTGTCAAAAAACTGTTTTGAGCCAGTTGGAAAAGGTGGGTGGCCACTGATATCCACCTAGATCACGCAAGAAATTGATCTCTTGTACAAATATGAACAACTTCTACATATAGTGATGAAAGGGGGGCCTCCAAACTCAGCATATGCACAGTAGAAAAATGCTCAAATGATCAAACTCAAAAACTTTCTATTAATTGTTTCAGAAAATGAATTTCAAAACTAGTTTTTTTACATATCCCCCCATTTTCTTCATATATATATATATATATATATATATATATATATATATATATATATATCCCCATTTTATAAGACTAAAATTGTTCCTAGAGATCCTAACTATCTCCTAAATATGTTGGCTTGAATTTTGGGTGAGCGATTTCCTCCAAGAAATCGTGAAAAGTCTGATTCTGCATAATTTCTATTGATTTTTCTAAACAGAGCGCTCCTTTGACCTGCATTGACCGACGGCTTTTTTACCTTTTATGGGTTCCCAAAAGCACAAGATTGATAGCATGAAGATAAGAAATAATTTCAAAGTGGTCATTTCACCCAGATCATCCTACAAGTATGCTAAGCTTGGAGAAATAAGTTTTTCTGGTAAAATAATTTAGAAAATTCAAAAATTAGTATTATTTTGAATATTAAATAGAAAATAATATTAAATTAAATAAATATCTCTATCAATTTTATTGGAATATGATATGGAAAGGTGATGTGAAAATGTTGTAAATGGTGGAAAACTGGAAAAAGATAAGTATAAAATATGGTTTTTTAACTAATAAAACAAGCACCCAACAACTTGTTGATTTTTATAGCGGAAAACTACCTTAGAAGGATATAGGTGTCATGCTTAAGCATTTTTCATGAATGTGAGGTTATGTTAATTGAATAAAAGAATTGAGTTTATTATATGGTAGGATAACATAATCACAATAGAAATAAGAGGGTTGAAACCTCACATTACACTATCCAAAATGAAGCATGGTTTAGTATAATGGCAATCACAACATGCTATAAGGGTTTCTTAATACAAAATCAACACATAAAATATAAGTGCAAAATAAAGCCTCACATCAAATGAAAATATACCTCAAAATATCCTTTAATCTTTCCAAAATGTTGTACAATGTAGCCCAAGAGGAGACATCCTAAATTCCCAAATTATCCACCCTTTACAATGGAGAGAGAGAGCTCTTATTTATATAGTGAGTCTCTTCTCTTATACAATAAAGTATTATTATTTGTTAACTAACTCCATGACAAGTCAAATAAATATTATAATAAAGGATTAGTTATATCTCTCTTCAATCCATGGTTGACCATATTACAACATGTGGACATTAGCCTCTCCAAAGAAATTCACCCTCATCCAAAAATAGTAGTAGTATGCACCAAATAATTCTCATGAAGGGGACACACCACCAAAAATAGTCATCAAGACAATTCAAATGCCAAGTGTCCACATGGAATGTTCCCTCCAATAATGTGCATGCATGAAACCAATCCACATGTGTGAATTCCAAGGTATCCAACTCCATGGATGAATGTGAAATATGCCAAGTGGAGTATGTGATCAAATCCCCAAAATAGAAAGTATATAATCTCTCCATAAGTGTCTTTTTCCTTGCTTGCCTAGGATTTCATAGTCTAGCCTTGAATTGCCTTTGCTTGCCTATCTTTTCCTTCCCTTTGATTGCCTTACCTTGCCTTAAATTTCCTTGCCTTGCCTTGTCTTTCCTTACCTTTCCTTTTATTTCCAAGCCTTTCCTTTCCTTTCCTTTGATTGCCTTGCATGCCTTTCCTTTCCATGCCTAGCCTTTCCTTTCCATTTCTTTTCTTTCCTTTCCATGTGTTTCCTTGCCTTGTCATGTGTTTCATTTCCTTTCCTTGCCTTTTCTTTCCTTGTCTTTCCTTGCTTCCCATGTCTTGCCTTACCTGACCTTGTCTTTCCATTCCTTTCCTTTCTTTGACTTGCCTTTCTTTCCTAGCATTGTCTTTCTTTCTTAGCCTTGTCTTTCCTTTCCTTGTCGTATGTTTCATTTCCATGTGTTTCCTTGCATTTTATTTCTTTTTCTTTTCTTTCCTTTCCTTGTCTTACCTTTCCTTTCCTTTCCTTGTCTTTCCTTTCCTTTCCTTGTCTT
This sequence comes from Picea engelmannii, assembly GCA_009831015.1. Classification (NCBI taxonomy): domain Eukaryota; kingdom Viridiplantae; phylum Streptophyta; class Pinopsida; order Pinales; family Pinaceae; genus Picea; species Picea engelmannii. The sequence goes on from ML777024.1 coordinate 839,634, forward strand.
TCCATGCCTTTCATTGACTTGAGTTTCCTTGCCTTGCCTTGCTTTGACTTTCCATTGAACAAATGCATAAAAGGAATAATTTAAAAAATATTTAAGATTTATAAATGATTGAAATTTTGGCTTCATTTTATGGTTGTTATGGTATTCTTGTATTTTTTGGTTCATTTTTGTTGTTAGGTAGCTATGTCTATCCTTGCCTTGAATTTCCTTTCCTTGTTTTGGCTTAGCTTGCCTTGTCTTTCCTTCCCTTTCCTTACCTTCCTTTCCTAGCCTCACATTGCCTTGCCTTGTCTTGATTTGACTTTCATTTCTATGTATATCCTTGTATTTCCTTTTCTTGCCTTTCCTTGCATTTCCTTTTATTGTCTTGCCTTGTCTTGTCTTGCCATACCTTGCCTTGACTTTACTTTCCTTTTCTTGCCTTACTTTCCTAGCCTTGCCTTGACTTTCCCAACCTTTCCTTTCCCTACCTTGTCTTGTGTTGGATTTCCTTGCCTTTCGTTGCCTTTATTTTCCTTTTTTTACCATGTGTTTCCTTACCTTGCCTTTCCTGCCTAGCCTTACCTTGCCTTTCCTTTCCTTGCTTGCCTAGCCTTTACTTTCCTTGATTGCATAGCCTTTCCTTGCCTTTATTTCCTAGCCTTTCCTTTCCTTTTCTTTCCTTTCATTTTCTTACTTTTCCTTGTGTAAGAAAACAAAATGTCACACTTAAGTATCTCACCCTAAGTGTTGCAAGTGTTGTATGCACCTTGGTAAGTGTTGAATGTGTCGTCAAGTGGTGTATGCACCTTACTAAGTGTCACATTCACTTTTATATGTGTTTTAACCCCTTGAAACAATCAAAGAAAATTTTCCATGATCACCAAGTCCTATTGGAGGAAGAAACCCATCATTTCAAGGCTAGAAACACACTTTTTACTTGGAAAATTGACCATTGTTTGGTCATTTTTGAAGAGTATAACCCTCTGGTCAGGCTGAGGAAGTGCTACCCCATAGGGTAGAACCCCGCTTACCTTATTTATGGAGCACTGATCTAGGATCAACGCTATGTCTCTAACTATAACCTATCCGTGGAGGAATATTTTTGTAACACCTTTCCTTACCTTGTCTTTCCTTGCCTCGCCTTACTCGCCTTACCTTTTCTTGCTTGCCTTTCCATGCCTTAGCTTACAATGCCTTTCATTTTCTTACTTGCCTTGTCTTATTTGCATTTCCTTGACTTGTATTTCCTTGCCTTGCCTTTCCTTTCCTTGTCTTGGATAGCCTTTCCATGCCATGTTTTGTCTTACCATGTCTAGTCTTCCCTAGTCTTTCCTTGCCTTGATTTCTTAGTCATACATTGATTTTTCTTTCCTTTCCTTGCCTTGTAGTTTATTTCCTTTCCATGTCCTTCCATGTCGTGGCTTGTCATTCCTTGGCTTTCCTTGTCTTTCATATGAGGCCCATTTAGAGTTTTATCGTGAGATGAAACTCACCTCCTCAAGCCATTCAGGGACATGTTGGCAATTTGGTATGGGGGCATAAAATCCGAACCGAGTGGCCTAACATAGTTTCTTAACATCCCACATGCATTTTAATCCAAGGCCATTGTGACCACGCTACCCAAAATCACCCAACATAGTTTTCTTCAAAATCAATCACTTGTTCAAAAAATGCACTGTGCCACTAAGAAAAACCCTAGTTTTGGAGATCTTCCAACAAATTATTTTCTGGGAAATAGAATGAAAGCGGAGGGGTCCCCCTAGCTAAAACTGGGTGCCTCAAATTAATGAAACTGATGGCTTGTGTAACTGAGGCCCTCTTATATTTTTATCACGATTTTCAACTCGTCTTCTCAAGCCATCTAGGGACATGTTGTCAATTTGGTTATGGGGCATCAAATCCAAACCAAGCAGCAAGGCAAGGCAATGAATGGTAAGGAAATGCAAGGCATGGAAAGGAAAGAAAATGAATGGAAAGGAAAGGAAAGTCATATCAAGGAAAGGAATGGCAAGGAAAGGCATTCAAAGCAAGGCATGGCATGGAAAGTAAAGGCAAGGCTAGGAAAGGTAATGCAAGGAAAGACATGGAATGGCATGGAAAGACAAGGCATGTCATGGAAAGGAAATGAAAGGAAATACATGGCAAGGATAGGAAAGTCTATACATGGAAAGGAAAGGCATGGCAAGGCAAGGTATAGGTCTAGTTCTAGGTCTAGGTTTAGGTATGGAAAGGAAATACAAGGAAATGAAATGCATGGAAAGGGAAGGAAAGGCATGGAAAGGTAAGGAATGGAATGGAAATTCAATGCAAAGAAAGGAAATGTTAGACATGGCATGACCTAGACCTAGACTTAGACCTAGAACATGACCTTGACCTAGACCTAAACATAGACCTAGACCTATACCATGAGATAGACCTAGAACTAGACCTAAACCATGACCTATACCTAGACCTACACCATGACCATGAGTTATATCGTGACCTATACCATCACATAGACCATGACCTAAACCATGACCATGTCAAGACAAGGCATGTCAAGGAAATTCAAGCCAAGGAAAGGCATGACAATATAGTGCATGGTAAGACAATGAAACACAAGGCAAGGAACACTAGTACATATGACCAAATTTGCGACAGTTGTTTGCTGATATTGCCACACTTATCCATCGCAATTTCCATGAACGCCGAGTTTTTTTTTCGTCGCTATATCCACGATCTAGGTGTGCGTGGAAACATCGACGAAATTAGCTAGCCACATGTCAGCAACTTCAATATTGGTTAACCTTATTCATCGTCACAATTACGACGCAATTTCATCACAATACCAACAAAGAAATGTGCCAAGCCAATAACTTGCGACGCAGCTGCTAAATGTGCGACAAAATTTCGTCGCAACTTGTGATGAAATTGCATGGTAATATCTATGAGTGCTCTTTCTTAAAACCATATTAACGATGGACTTTCTGTATATGCGATGAAACTTCATGGAACAGTGCGATAAAAATTCATTGCTATAGCAACGGTTATGGTAAAAAAATTCCGACGAAAGTCCGTTGATATTGCGACGATTACTGTAGGTTTTAAAAAAAAAAATTACATGAAATATGGTATTACCATATTACATTGTAATATGGTATGCCATATTACAATGTAATATGGTAATGCCATATTACATTGTAATATGGCATTACTTTTACA
>ML777024.1:849703-861568 GCA_009831015.1 Picea engelmannii
CTTTATAATAAGGTGATCATATGTGTAGAGGATCAACATCATGACGACATATATAACATCTTTATAATAAGGTCATATGTGTATAAATGTTTTCTTTATATAATAACGACATATACACCTAACATAAGTTTAGGGTTAGTGTTTATTTATCTTATTATTCCCTACTAAAGTAGGGAATATAGCAATCAATTACTATCATTTCATCGATTAGGGTTGAGTTTCAAGAGCAATTCCATATCTTTATCAATGAAAAGAGAGAGAGATTATAGCTACAATTGAAGGGAAAAGATATGTGGATTCCATAAACCTAGAATATTATGGAATCCACATACCCTTTTCCATAGAATATACCAACTAGATCCAGAAATCAAAGACATGAAATATGGTACACGCATATTATATTATCAAGGAAAAAACAAGCTAAATGCAATTTGGACATTTGAAAAAAAAATTACAAGTTAAATGAGTACATCAATAAAAAAATAACATACTAACCTTGCAAGTTCAAAATCCGAGCTATGTAGATCGAGAATTGGATTTGTTCAACCGATGGGTGACGGAAAAAATAAACAGCTCAAACAAAATCCAAGAACAGTGTCGCAACTATAGAAATTGTGTCGCAAAGTCTCTTAAAGTCACATATATATAGATAAAATAGTCAACTAGCCATTATCACCGACCAATGAGATAGGTAAAATTTTTGTCTCTATTGCCATTAAAGATCATTGCTATAGAGACGAAAATCCCGACTAGGTTAAATTAATATTTTCGTCGATATTGCAACGAATGTGCGTGGAAATATCCACGAAAATCCCGCCCTGTTTAAAAAAATGATGAAACTAGTGGAAGTGTGGAAAATTTTCGTGGAATAATCCGCCCATATGTAGTAGTGGAAAGACAAGGAAATACAATGCAAGACATGGTAAGGAAAGGAAATGCATGGCAAGTAAAGGCAAATCAAGGAAATACATGGCAAGGCAAGGCACAACAATGGAAATCATGGCATGGTAAGTTAAGGAAAAGCAAGGCAAGGAAAGGCTAGACATGACAAGGAAAGGAAAGGTCTAGGTCTAGGTCTAGACATGGAAAGTCAAGGAAATGCAAGGCATGTCAAGGAAAGGAAATGCATGGCATGGAAATTCAAGGAAAGGAAAGGTAAGGCAAGGTAAGGCATGGAAAGTAAAGGAAAGGCAAGGAAATGAAAGGAATGGCAAGGAAAGTCAAGGAATTTTAGGGAAAATAATGGCAAGGAAAATCAAGGCAAGGAAAAGTAAGGAAAGGCAAGGCTAGACATGGAAATGCAAGGCAAGGAAAGGAATGGTAAGGAAATGCAAGGCATGGAAAGGAAAGGCATGACATGTCAAGTCAAGGAAAGGAAAGTAAAGGCAAGGGAAAACAAGGCTAGACATGGAAAGGCATGGAAAGGCAAGGCATGGCATGGTAAGGCATAGCATGGTAAGACAAAGCAAGGCAAGACATGGCAAGTCTAGGAAAGGCTAGACATGTCAAGGAAAGGCAAGTAAATTCAAGGCATGGCAAGGAATGGCAAGGCAAGGCATGGCATGGAAATTAAATACAAGGAAAAGAATGGCATGGAAAGGCAAGGCATGGCATGGCATGGCATGGCATGACATGGAATGGGAAGGCATGGCATGGAATGGAATGGCGTGGAAAGGAATGGCGTGGAAAGGAATGGGATGTCATAGTAGGGAAAGGAAAGGAAAGACAAAGAATTCAACACAAGGCAATGCAAGGAAAGACAAGACAAGGCATGGCATGGAAATTCAAGGCAAGGGAAGGATAGACATGGAAATGCAAGACAAGGAAACAAAAGGTCTAGGTGTGGTGAAGAAATGTAGATCAATGCAAGATATGACAAGGAAAGGAAAGTAATGGAATTGCAAGAAAAGGAATCGCATAGCATGGAAAGGCATGACAATTCAAGGAAAGGCAAGGCAAGATGGTGCAAGGAAAGTCAATGCAATGCAAGGAAATGCAAGGCTTGGCATGCCATGGAAAGGTAAGGAAAGGCATGGCATAGTAAGGCAAGGCATGGCATGGAAAGTCAAGGAGAGGCACGGAAATGCAAGGCAAGGTCAGGCTAGAAATGGAAAGGTGATGCAGACCCCCCTTCTCTCCTCAGGGATGAACAACCTATCGGCCAAGGATCTTTAACTTCCTAAGCTGCATTATCTCCTTGAGACCTTACTGGCCCCAAATTGAATTAACTCAGGCCCTTTCATCCCCTTAGGCACAGGTTATATGGGACCTGCAGGCCCTGCTTCTTAGCGCTTTTTTCAAATGTCAAATCCGATGGGTGCTAGATCCTCCCACTAGCCCCTTTCCACATGTGACCTCATATTATGACCCAAGGATTAACTTCCTGAGCATTTTGTAACTTCAGGTTTCGATGTTCTTAGAAATAGCTACACCCTTTCCGTCTGAACCCCAAATCGTGAACTCGCCTAGGCAGATCTACGGTCCTCGTCTCTCCCATAACCAAAGGTTGTGATCTGTTTGGAGTCTAATCTTTGGGAGTTTCGCATGTCTTAACACTCCTCGTATCCGAAGTATTATGTACCCAGAATCTTAGATCAAGCGCCACATGCCTCTCTTGATCGAAGACTGAGATTCGCCCCTTACTCTGCTTCGGGCAACCGCTCTTTCCCCTCATCTCTTCTTCAAATTTCACGAACTAGTGACACATGTCCTTCCATATAGACGGTCATGATCTACTCCTCTAGCTCGATCTTTAGGAGTCTATGGGTACTCCTCCTTTTCCTTTCCTCTAAAGGAATTTTCCTCTAAATCTTGTGGATATTTTCCATGTATCCTCTCTAGATCTGATGGTCCATATCTCCTTGCTCTTTGAGACTTCACGAAAAATGATCTTTTCTCCACGTAAAAATTCTAGATCTCTTCCCTCTTAACTCTCCAATCTGCTTCCATGTATCCCTGCTTCAACCAAAGACTTGGATTTACTTTTCTCTTCATGAATTCGCAAGAATGGAAATCTGCTTGGAACAAATCCTCCAAATTTGTTCTTCCCGAACTCACTTATCTACTGCCACGTCTCTGCCTTCCATCCAATGGTTGGGATCTCTTCATGGTTTTGGACTCCGACGTTTTTCACCCTTCTACACTCCAAACCTTCTGGTTCACGGATTTCCAAAATAACTCACGGCTAACCACCGTGTGACTTCTCCCAGATCAGACAGTCTGGAATGATTCTACTTCTCCTGGGTGGATCTTGATCGTCACTTTGAAAAACCTTAAAGGGATTCTCCCTTTTAAATATTTCTCCCACTAAATTTTCAAAACTTGTCTTCATCCGAACCTTTAACTCTTTAGAGGGTTTTCTTCGACACTTAGTCAGATTTTGGATCTCTGCATGCCTTGCAATAGACCTTCAGAAACACTTCTGCAAGCAACCTCTCAAGCAACTCCTCCTGAACTTCTAGGTCAAAAACTCTGTTGATGCACTCCTTACAGATGATATTTGTATAAAATTTCCACGTTATCTCTCCTAAGCTTTGAGTCGAATCAGACTCTTTCAACACACTCCTTGCGAACAATATGCACTCCTTGTGTAAACTCGTGGAAGAGAAACAATTGAAACTTATCTAATGTTTCACAAATTCATACATTTAACAAGGTAAATCATGCATTCATCAGTGTAATTCACGCATGCATGAAAACACAAAATAAAAGAGAACAGAATGTAAACAGAAAGCCTACCATTCACTCAGATAGACAAGTAATAGTGACATGCGCATTTTTGGATAAATATTTCTCTGTTATATTCATTCAAATGTACATGAAATATAACAACATTCAACAACTTCTAACTAAATTTTAACAACAACAATACTCAACTAATTCATAGCTACCATCATGTTCAACAACCTGATCTCTAGCAACTGCATTTGGCCAAAAAACACCTCTACTTATACTATAGGGATCCTAGGGTTCCCTCTGACTATCTATCTCCTCGAAGTAAAAACTAACTACCAATTAAGCACCGTTACATTAAAGTCTAAGAGTGAAACTCCCAGATCTCACACGATCGTTTCAGCTTCCAAGCATTTTGATCTTCTTTAATCATCCGTTCAAAAATATTTATAGGAAAAGCCAGATTTTAGAATCTCGACAATAATTCAAAAGGAGAGCTAGGGCATTGAGTTGTCTATGCATGTTTTTTTTTTTTTCTGACGATGCTCCTGCATCATACTCCCTTAGACAAATGTTCATGGACTCATGTCCATGAGTTCTTGCACTAACTTCCCATGCTTATGGATATTAGCTTCGTTTACCCAACTAGAATCTTCTATAGGGTGTCCTTTCCACTTTACCAAATACTCTAAATAAGTCTTTCTCATGGTCTTCTTACTAATCCTCTAATCAATGATCTTCTCCATCTATGGAATTTTCACTACAGGCATCTGCTTCTCCCACTAAATCTCTTTCTGATATTCTGATTCTTTTGTGTCATCTTCCCTGTAAGGATACAGGTCTGAATAGGGATGATTTTAAGGATGGAAGTTTGTTTTAAAATGTAGAAACCTTGGCGAATCTTACTAATCCTTCATATGCCAACTATAAATGTTTGGCGATATTTTTGTAAAATTATTCAAATTTATAAGGATTTTATACAGTTTTTATAAATTTTTGATGATTTTTAAGGTAAAATAATTTTATCCTATAGAATTTGGGCGAATCATTTTTAAAATAGCGAATCTCATTTTTGGAAAAACCATGGAAAATTAGCCCATGAGCGAAATTTAGTCCCTAAAATCATCCATGGGTCTGAAATGTTAAATATGGGTGATATACCCACATCCTCTGGTAGCACTATCTCATAAGCATTGGCACCAAATTTCTTTAGGATCATGCATGGTCCTATCTTCTTCAACTTCAGTTTGTTATATGTTCCTCTTAGGAACCTTTCCTTCCTAAGGTGTTCTAAAAATTGATCTCCTACTTCAAATTGAAGTTCTCTCCTATGTTGATCAACTCTACGTTTATACTCTCTGCTATTGTTCTGCAAGTGCTCCTTGATCTGATTATGAAGCTTATGCATTTCTACAACAAAGTCTTCTGCTCCAGTTATTCTGAATTCACTCTAATCAAGATCTCTCAATTCTGCTACTCCTCTTGGTTTCATTTTGTACACTATATGGAATGGACTCTTTCTCGTACTTATGTTCATTGAGTCAATGTATGCAAACTCTACTTGTGACAGGATTTTATCCCACTGGCTATGATGTTCAGCGACCAAACTCCTCAGCAAATCTCCTAAACTCTGATTTACCACCTCCTCCTGTCCATTCGTTTGAGGGTGATATGTTGAACTAAAAGACAGTTTTGTCCCCAGCTTCTTGCATAATGTCCTCCAGAAATGACCAAAAAATTTAGTGTCCCTATCTGAGACAATACTCCTGGGCAACCCATGAAGTCTCACAACTTATTTGAAAAAAAACATTGAAATGTGTATTGCATCACTAGTCTTCTGGCATGGGATAAAGTTTTCCATCTTTGAGAATATATCAACTACAACAAATATGGAATCACTTCCCCTTTGGGTGCTTGGAAATCCCAACACAAAATCCATGCTTATTGCATCCCAAGGCCTATCTAGAATAGGCAATGGCTCCTACAATCCATTATTTTGTTTCTTTCCTTTTTCATAGTGGAAAATATTACATTTGTTTACAAACTTCTTCACCCCTCCTCTCATACCTAAACAATAGTATGAACTGTTCAACTATGCAAATGTCTTGTCATGGCTGAAATGTCCTTCTAGACCTCCACTATGTTTTTCCTTCAACATATTTTCTCTCATTGAACACTTTGGTATGCAGAATTGGCAACCTTTAAACAACAATCCATCTTGAATCATATACTATGTGCACTAAATTTTGTCTCTAATCACATGGTTTTCACATGCTTCATATGATTCTTTAAAATTTGGATCATCACAATACATCTCCTTAAGGTGTTCAAACCCTAAGGTCTTCACTTGGAATTCCTGCAAAGTCAGACATCTCCTGCTCAATGCATCAACAATTTTGTTAGCATTACCAAAGATATGTTTAATGACAAAAGTGAAATTTTTCATAAACTCTGTCCACTTAGCATGTCTTTTATTTAACTTCTCTTGTCTAGTTATGAATTGTAAAGCCTGATTATCGCTATACAAATTTTTTTATTTTGGAACAATGTAGTGCCTCCATTTCTTCAAGGCTTGAATTATTGCATAAAATTACTTATCATATGTGGAGTAATTCTTCTTAGTGTCATTCAACTTCTCACTGAAATATGCAATGAGCCTATTATATTGGCTCAAGACTACTCCAATTGCAACTCCACTAGCATCACACCTTACTTGAAATGTCTTCCCAAAATTTGGCAAGACCAGAATTGGTTGTTCTATTATATTCTCCTTCAATATCTTGAAACTTTTCTCAACCTCTTCTGTCCACTTAAAATACATGTGCCTCTTCTTCACTGTATCCAATATTGGTGCACAAATTCTACTGAAATTTGTAATGAACTTCCTATAGAAAGATGCTAATCCATGAAAGCTTCTCACCTCAAATATGATTCTTGGTGATGTCCATTCCTTGATTTCTCTCACCTTTTCTGGATCCATCTTCAATTCATTTGAAGAGATCACAAAAACGAAATAAATGAGTTATGTCTTCATAAAAGAGGACTTCTTCAGATTTATCAATAGCTTCTCCTACTGCAGTTTTCTCATCACTAATGTCAGATGTCTCAAATGCTCTTCTTCAGTTTTACTGAAGACCAATATATCATCCAGATATACAATCACAAATTTACCAATGAAATCTTTCAATACCTCATTCATCAATCTCATAAAAGTACTTGGGGCATTTGTTAATCCAAATGGCATATCAATCCACTCATACAACCCTTCATTTTTCTTGAAGGATGTTTTCCACTCATCACATTCTCTCATCCTTATCTAGTGATATCCACTTTTCAAATCTATCTTTGAAAACAAAATTGCTCCACTTAAACAATACATTAAGTCATACATCCTTGGCAATGGAAATTTGTACCTGATGGTGATATTGTTTATGGCTCTTGACTCTGTGCACATTCTCCATCCTCCATCCTTCTTTGGACTCAAAATAGTTAGTACTATGCATGGAATCAAGCTTTCTCTGACCAAACCCTTGTCTAATAAGTCCTGGACTTGTCTCTTTACCTCCTCATTCTCTTGAGGTGTCAATATGTATGGTTCTTTGTTCGGAAAACTTGATCCTTGTATTAGATCAATGTGATGGATGATACTTTTGATGGGTGGAAATGAATTAGGTAACTCATCCACTACTATGTCAGCAAAATTCTCCAACAACTCTTGAACTTCCTCAGGTAGATCATCCATAGAAGTACTTGTAAGGACAACTCTGGGTTTCCTCACCACAAAAAATTGCATCTCTTGTTCTTTCTTAACTTCATTCAGGAGTTCCTTCCCACTCATGAGAATTATACTTTTTCCCACTTCCTCCTTTGCTTTATTTTCCTCAATTGGAAACAACATGTGTGTTCTACCATTTTTCTCCAAAGTATAAGTATTTTTTCTCCCATAATGAATGAAATTCCTATCAAACTGCCATGGTCTCCCCAAAAAAACATGACATACCTCCATGGGAATCACATCACATAGAATCTCATCTCTATATCCTCTTGTTTTAAATTCAACGAGGCATTGTTTAGTGACCATTACCTGGTGTCCTTTCTACAACCATGAGACTTTATATGGATTTGGATGTGCAGTTGTCTCCAGCTCCAATTTCTCCACCATCTCTGTGGATACTAAGTTATCAGTGCTCCCACTGTCAATTATCACTTTGCATACCCTATCCTTAGTCTTGCAAGAATCCCTGAACAAATTGTTCCTCTGCACTGGATTTTCAATCTCTTGCTTTGGTTTCAAGAGAGCCTGCTTCAACATCAGTTATCTTCCATCTTCCACACATTGTACTTCAACATTCAACTTCTGTGCTTCTGAAATGTGAGCTCCACCTCCTTATTTATTTTTCTCGGGACATTCCCAAGACATGTGTCATGTCTTTCCATAAGCATAACACCTTACCTATCCTCCTCTGCCTCTTCCTTTTCCTCTAGGAAAATAATTCCTTCCATCACTCTATCTCCCTCGGGGACTTCCTCCTCTTTCTGAGTGACTATGTGGTTTTTTAGTTTCACCCTTGGGCTTCTGTGCCTTGTCCTGGACAATTCCTTTAATTTTGTTTGGACTTCTTCCTCTGCTTCACTGGCTCTATTTCCTAGCCAACTTCTCTTCTGCCTTCAGTGCAATCTGATAATCATCCTCCACTGTCCTCACTGTCATAATTCTGATTTCATACTGGATATCATACCTCAAGCCATTTATATACTTGGAAAATTGTTCATCATCTTTCTCTTTCTGTCCAGTCCTAATGTTCAGCCTGTAAAACTCCTCTATATACTCTTTCACTTTCATTCCTTTCTGTCGCAGGTTCTACAATTTCCTAAACAAATTTATTTGATAATCCTTGGGTATGAACTTAGCCTTCAGCTTGGCTACCATTATGTCCCAACTATTAATCTTTTTCTTTCCTTTTCTTCATCTGTCAGCCTACAATTCATTCCACCATAGTGTTGCATGTCCTTTTAATCTGGTGACAACATGTCTCACCTTATTCTCCTCATTGATGTCTTCATAGTCGAAATACTTATCCATTGCTCGTATCCAATCAAGCAATTCTTCGGCATCTAGATTGCCTTCATACATTGAGATGTCTATCTTCGCTCTAGATCCAAATTTTAAAACTTCTCTCAGTAAGCGTTCCTCGACAGCATCTTCCCCTATAGCTTCTTCAACCTCTATTTCTTCACTTTCTACATCACTGACATCTCCATCATCAGGTGCTCTCCTTTGAGTTATCTCCATCACATCCAACCTTGCACGAAGTTATCTTATTTATCTTTCTACATCTCGATTTGCTACATGTGGCTCTATGCGTCTTCTAGGAGGAATTTTGTTGACCTTTTCTCCACTCACACAGAGTACAATTTGAGCTCTTTAGGCTCTGATACCACTTGATGCAGACCCCCCTTCTCTCCTTGGGGTTTCACAACCTCACGGTCAAGAATATTTAACTACCTGAGCTAGATTATCTCCTCAAAACCTTGCTGGCCCCAAATTGAATTAACGCAGGCCCTTTTATCCCCTTAGGCACAGGTTATATGGAACTCGCAGACCCTACTTCTTTGTGCATTTTTCAAATCTCAAAGTTTATGGGCACTATCTCCTCCCACTAGCCTCTTTCCACATGTGACCTCGGACTATGAACTTGGGCTTAACTTCCTGAGAACTTCGTAACTTCGGGTTTCAACGTTCTTAGCAACAGCTATACCTTTTTTGTCTGAACCCCAAATCGTGAACTTGCCTGGGCAAATCTACTATCCTCGTCTCTCTCATAGCCAACGATTGTGATCTGTTCAGACTCTGGCCTTAGAGAGTTTCGCACATCTTAACACTCCTCTTCTCCAGAGTATTTTATACCTAGAATATTAGATCAAGTGCCACATGCCTCTCTTGATCGACGGTTGATATTCGCCCCTTACTTCGCTTCGGGGGACCTCTCTTTCCCCTCAGCTCTTATTTGAATTTCAAGAACTTGTGACATGTGTCCTTCCAGATCAACGGTTACAATCTACTTGCCTAGCTTGGCCTTCGGGATTCTTTGGGTACTCCTCCTTCGCCTTTCCTCTGAAGCTTGTGGATATCTGCCATGTATCCTCTCTAGATCCAATGGTCCATATCTCCTCGCTCTTCATGACTTCACAAAAAATAATCTTTTCTCCGTGAAAAACTTTTGGATTTCTTCACTCCGAACTCTCCAATCTGTTGCCACATATCCTCACTTCAACCAATAGCTTAGATTTACTTCTCCCTTCACGAGAATGGCTATCCACTTGGCGCAAATCCTCTAAAGTTGTTCTTCCCAAACTCGCTTATCTACTTCCACATCTCCACCTTCCATCCAATGGTTGGGATCTCTTCACAGTTTCAGACTTCGACGTTTTTCACCCTTCTACACTCCAAACCTTCTGGTTCACAAATTTCTAAAATAAATCATGGATAACCACCATGCGACTTCTCCCAAATCAGACGATATGGAATGATTTTGCTTCTCCTGGGCGGATCTTGATTGTCACTTTGAAAAACCTTAAAGGGTTTCTCCCTTTTGAATATTTCTCTCGCTAAATTTTCGAAACTTGTCTTCCTCCAAACCTTTAACTCTTTAGAGGGTTTTCTTCAACACTTAGTCGGATTTTGGATCTTTGCATGCCTTGCAACAAACCTTCACACACACACTTCTGCAAGCAACCTTTCGAGTTACTCCTCCTAAACTTCTGGGTTAAAAACTCTGTTGACACACTCCTTGCGGACGATATGCACACTTTTCATATAATTTCCATGTTATCTCTCTTGAGCTCTAATTCGAATCAGACTTTGTCAACGCACTCCTTACAGAAAATACACACTCCTTGTGTAAACTCATGGAAAAGAAACAATTGAAACTTATCTAATGTTTCACAGATTCATACATTCAACATGGTAACCCATGCATTCATCAGTGTAATTTACACATGCATGAAAATACAAAATAACAAAGAACACAATGTAAACAAAAATCATACCATTCACTCAGAAAGACAAGTAATAGCGACACATGCATTTCTAGATCAATATTTCTATGTTATATTCATTCAAATCTACATGAACTATAACAACATTCAACAACTTCTAACTAAATTTTAACAACAACAATACTCAACTAATTCCTAGTTTCCATCATGTTCAACAGCCTAATGTCCAACAACCTCATTTGGGCATACAACACCTCTTGTTATAGAAAGATTTGCCTCACCATTGTTATCTTTCACAGAGGGCCTTTTTCCATTTCCCTATGTAGACTTATCTTCCCTTTTTAATGAATCTAGAGATAAAAATACACATTTTTCCACATATTCACGCCCTATTAGCTATACAACAAGCGTATACGCAGGCTACTCCACTACAACCCACGTACATCGGGATTTGTGCAATAAAATACAAAAATGGAGTCGGGTTTCCATGTCATGATAGGAGATATCTAATCCTTGGCCTTCCATATACTGGAAATGTTCTAACTCGTCCCTTCAGTTGCATTTTGAAGGCTATAAGAGCACAATTTCGAGCTATGGAAAAGAGGAGAAAGCATTCAACTTTGAGAGCAAAGTTACTCTGGAGAAATTACTTCATAATTGAGTCTGCATCCCTTTGTCCCTCAAGTCTGAACATAGTGTTTATCCCCCAAGCTCTTTCCCCATTGTTCAGAGAACCTCATTATCTCTCTCCTTTGAGCTTTCCTTTGGTGGAGGCCCAGTTGGAAGGAACTTGGTTCCTTGGTTTCGAACCGTCCTGACACAGAAGTCTATAATGTTGTCACTTCTGTTGATCAATATTAATATAAATACTCCTTTCCCGTCCTATTGGTATCGTGTAAATATATGATTTGTTGGAAATACTAATACAACTGAGAGGGGGGGTGAATCAGTTGTTTATAAGCTTAAACAATTTTACACCTTCTTAACAATTATTAATATTTCTTCATGGGTTATCAAGCAACATACAACATATGAACAGTACGAGTAACGGTCATCAGTCACACATAAAATACACACAGAGACAGATTTTCACGAGGAAACCCATAAAGGGAGAAAACCTCTTCTTCTTCGAAATGATAGGCAGTCTTTTTCAGTTCTGTACATTATCTATAATTGAGCACCAACTCAATGTGA
>ML777024.1:862819-878503 GCA_009831015.1 Picea engelmannii
CGTGTCCATACAAATGAACGGTCTAGATCTCATCCTTAATCTGACGGTCGCGATTATATCGCGATTTCGCGTCTCACGATTTCGGGGTTTTCATTGACATTGTTCTTTGCACTTTGAAATCCCGATCCCCGAATTGCCGATGACTTATCTCCCTCGCAACTTCTGCAGATCTGACGGCTATTGGCCTTTCGGGAAATTTGGATGGGATCCGACAGTCACCATCTTCCTTCTTCTCTGTAAACTTATGTTGCACGCGTTTTCTTCAATGCGCATGTTTTCTTCAATGTTGTTCCTCCTGTGCTTTTACGTCCAAATCCCCAAATTCTGCATATCATGCCATTTCTGTTGTTGCCATCAAAGACAACAATCATCAACACTGCCATTTCTGTTGTTGCCATCAAAGACAACAATCATCAACACGCATTCATTGCTTGTTCAATATTTGCCAACATGATTGTTATCCATGGGCATGTTTGTAATGTTTATTAATGGATCATGTTATCTGATGTGCTAACCACTTTATATTATCACTATATACTTTCTCTGCTTGTTTGTTAAGAACTTATTGAAGGTATAAAGCTTTGAGTCAAAGTGATCAATGGTGGAACATCATCAAACATTTGATTGAGGTAGGCATCTTTCTTATCTTGCACATTGGTTTATATAGCATACAATGGAATTGAGATGTTTTCTGTAGTCATACCTCTCTGTTGTGGTTTAACTTGGCCAAAGAGAGTTTTTCCCTCATAACAGAAATGGCGACTCCACTGTGGAGAGATCTTCCTTCTAAGGGTTGAAATATTTTTTTTTCTTCTTGCATTGCTCTTTTTCCTTTGTGTTTCTTGTCGTATCACTGCTTGACATATTTTGTTCACTCTGAGTCTGAATTTTCATCCCTTTTGCCCTTGCCTGGCCTTGTTTTAAATCTTGTACGCTCCTTTTTCCTTCACAGTCGCGTACACACGCGTTCTGCCTCTCTGCAATCTGTGCATATACGCATTGTTCTCCTGAACAGTCACGTATACCACTTTCCCTTGCTTTTTTGCTTGGTTTAGTGACTGTCAGGTGGGATTTGATGATAGTTGAGCCTTATTAGGTCTTTGTAGTGCATGTTGAGCTTCTTTGGGTTGACAGGAAGCCTCTTGGGAGTTGAATCTATGGGTGTAGTCTTTCTCATTGTTTTTTCATTTTTGATTTGTCCTTGAACCCTGGGCTGTTTGCTTGGCTGCTTGGTATTCTACTTGAATTATTTCATTTATACATAGTAGAATTTTTATATATCAGGCTGCTTCTCCATACATGCATTTTCTCTTTAATATATTGGAAATACAAAAAAAATAGTCATTTTACATTGGTTAACATTTTTTTCTTTGAACCTTTATCATTAGCTTAGTACATTTAGTGAAAGATTGCATTTTACTTCTGAATTGCAAAGTTGAAATGGAAAATTGTACTGTTTTTATTAGCATATCATTCATTGAAAAGTTAAAGATAGACTTTGCATTATATTCATATTTATCTTCTTCCAGAGTCATAACATCATGAGTTTCTCTTCCATGCCCTTTTGAGTAATCACGGCCAATAAAATTTACACTTTAAACTAAAATTGATTAGTCACGATTTTATTTTTAGGGTGCACAAACTAGTCTACGATTTAGCACCTTGGAATAGGATTTTGTGAGTAAACTTCTCCAAGGCAATTAAATCAACATATGTGTCTGAGATAGGGATTTGAGAATTCCATTGTATAATTGGTAATATTGGGAGGCTCCACTCACACCAGAGTTAATCATGAGGTCACGTGAATTTAGTTGAAGGGATAACCCCCAGATACTCACCTAGCGTTAGATATATTTATGTGCATTTATTCATATTTGGGGATCTTGCTAGTACCCATACCTCTGTGAGACGTGGTGCTTTCAAGGTTTCGAGCTTTGCTACCCTACCCATACGGTAATCTAGACTTACGACTACTCGCATGTGCATCAATTATACAGTGGTTTATTAGTTGCTTGACTTAGGTATCTCATAGGTTACTTCCAGAGGTTATTCTGCTTGTACCCTGGGTCAGATAGGGGTCGGACAACACACAGCCTTTATGGAATATTACCTCTCTCGGGGGATCTGACCGACTAGTTGTTAAGCTCCTGAGGGCCCCTATAACTGATTCTATTACCTCCAAACTTTAGCAGGGAGTCTCAAGTCCCTCTTGGACGAGGCATACCTTCTTTAGTGAGGGAGGCCACTCAGCCACTTTAGCCTATTTGCATGCATATTAGTCGTCTGACTTTTTGGTATGCTCTTGCATTACTAGTTGGCCTTAGTAGTCTATACTGAGTCTTCATTATCATGGATAGTGGATTTCCTTTTTCTCCCTCATTTAATGCTACCCCCTCCCCCCATGATGTCCCCTCATTTCATGGGGATGGATCTTTCTACTTCGCATTACAGTATGCAAAACTATAATACAAAGTCAACGCCTTGGGTCTCTAATCATTTTTCTCATGGTATGCTTGATATGTCTTTGCACTTACCATCCTCTCTCTCACCTCATTATGAAAATACAATTTTTGGGTTTGGGGACATGATGCCTCCTTCTTATCCCTCTCCGTTTGGTGGGATTCATATCCTTCAAACACCTCTTACGGTAGGAGGTTGGAATATTCCTTCCTATGAGTCCACTATGCAAGAAGTAAGTGCCCAATTAAGAAATCATTCTACTTATTACACTCCGTCCACTTATCCTTCTTCCTCCATGTCAGTTCCTATGAACACTTTTCCCATGGCTAACCTCCATCTGTCCTCTGGTGTTTCATCCGGGGGAATTTATTTTTGTAGTATGGGAAACCCCCTTCACGAAGTTCCTTCATTTGGGGGCAACATATATTTTCACATGAGTAACCCACGTCATGTTTCTTTCGCTTCGCAAGCAGCTTCCTCAGTGTCGATTCCCCTAAAACCCTTTATGAATCATTATGGAGGACAATACTATCCTGCCAGACAAGGACAGGGTGTAAACCAGGATCCTTCCTGGCCTGCAATTTCTCATAACCAATCTTTCCTTAGACCTTGGTCTCAAATTCTGCAATTCACCACTACCACAAGTCTAGTCATTGCGTGTCATACTGGCGTTATATCACCAACCTCTGCTAGCCTTGTTGGAGATTGGTTGACAACCTCTACAAGTCATGTTGAATACCTGCAACCAGTTGTTGCAAGTCATGCCAGGGGCACAAGTCCAGTCATTGCGTGTCATATTGGCATTATATCACCAACCTCTGCTAGTCATGTTGGATATTGGTCGACAACCTCTGCGAGTCATGTTGAAGACCTGCAACCAACCACTGCAAGTCATGTTGGGGGCCCATGTCTAGTCACTGCTAGTGAAACTACACATCAATCACCAACCTCTATTAGTCATGTTGGGGATCCATCACCATCCTCTGCTATTCATGTTGGAGATTTGCTACTAGCCTCTGCAAGTCATGCTGGGAGCATGTCACCAGCCACCGTGAGTCATGCTGGGGTCATTCATATGATTGAGAAGCCTAGATGTCTTAGACGTAAGCCTACATTCCTTTGTAGGATTTGTGAAGGAAGTCACCTTACATGTTTGTGTCATGTTACTGTTGGGACACCAAAAATGTGGGGCTCACCTAAGGGCCCTTCAGGTTCTGAGGCATCTATGATTTCACAACACTTTGTTCCTTCTTTGGTTGATACAACAGTCATGCCGATGAAATATTTGGCTGACACCCCTTTCCTTTTAGGGGTTGATGCATCCTTTGACCTTGTTGTCTCACATCTCGTTCAACCTTTGGTCATGTCGATGCAATATTTGATCGACACCTCTCCTATGTTCGAGGGTGATGTGTCTCTTCACCTTTTTGTCTCACATATTTTTCAACCAACGGTCGTGTCGATGAAATCTTCGAATGACAACACTCCTGTTTGTTTGGGTGATACACCTCCTGACCTTGTTGTCTCGCATCCTATTCAACCAATAGTTGAGGAAGTGGTCATATCGATGCAATATTTGATCGACCCCACTCCTCTCTCAGAGAGTGACAAGTCTAAGGAGGCAGTCATGCCAATGCAATTTTTGGTCGATCCCACTCTTCTGGTTTTGGTTCCATACCTTCTATGCCATGTCCTTAGCATTTCTATTACTTCACCTTATGAATAAGAGAGAGTTTTACTCTTCCCGATTTATCTCCCTCCAAGTCTTGACGAGGTTCCTTTTGATTGGTATGGTCTTGTGGGGTATCCAATGCCTCTGCCTATGTCTTTTCTATGAATATACATTATCCAATATAACACGGAGATGATAACCTCCATTATAACTTTTCCCTCCTCGAATTGGAGAGATTTAGGTCTTCCCAAGCTTGTGTGGAGTGGACTGGTAGAGAACCAGATGGACGAACTCGATTGCTCATTACATTCTGTATTAACTTTGCATACATGGCTACCAAGAATACAATGCAGATCCATGAAAAATATACCAACCAAGTGTCTGACATTGCATAACAGCTTGACCTACATGTCATGGCACCACATGGCATGGCAAGGCAAGGCACCACATGGAAAGGCAAGGCCCTACATGCAAAGGAAAGGCATGGCATGGGAAGTCAAGGCAAGGTAGGGCAATGCAAGGCAAGGCAAGGATCAACATGGAAAGGAAAGGAATGGCAAGGAAAGAAAAGGAAAAGCAAGGCAAGGTAAGGCAAGGAAAGGAAATCCATGGCAAGGCAAGGCATGGCATGGAAATTCAAGGTATGTCATGGAAAGGCAATGCATGGCATGGAAAGGCATGGAAATGCAAGGCAAAGCAAGGCTAGATATGGAAAGTAAAGGAAATGAAAGTAAATACATGGAAAGGCAAGGAAAGGTAAGGAAAGGAAAGGAAATCCAATGCAATGCAAGGCAAGAAAATGAAGACGATGTTTTGTAGCAAAAATTCTAGTAGATAATGATTTTTTTTCTTGGAAGCAATAAGGCTCATGAATCAATCATCTGTGTAATCTTAGTTTTCATCTTTAAAGAGTGGATACCCTAATAGTCGCCCAATTTATTTCACTAAAAACGTATGTAGAATTTCAGTGCTCAACGTATTGATGGGATCATGTAACACCCCTATTTCCCCTAGTCTATCAATATAAGTACTATCTTGACCAAACTATAAACAGATATGTTATGTGATCATGCAAAGACAATGGAATTTAATTTATTTTGTAATGTGAATATTTGAATTTTAATACAACAAAGAATGTTGAGATACTATTGAATGAATGGCCTTCACAGTTTATGATGTCATGAGAGGAATGGTGCAAGATGAAAGAAATCATTGGTTTAAAAGACCCTGCCAAGCAATACCCTGCCCAATTAAACACATTGCAAACCTTGAACTATCCTCAGCAGAGATATTTGATTATTATTGTCAAGATGGTAGTTGGATAGTCTCCTTGGGAATTAAGGAAGGATGGGAAGAGTACCATTAAAAATATTATGACATGGCCCACGAGGTCTTGGGGAATACTGCATGAAAAGGGGAGGAGGAAAGACATAATGAGGGGGCTCATACAATTGGGAAAATGAGTCCTGAGCACTAGAGAATGGGATACTTGGGAGTAAAGAGAAAATACAAAGACAATAGAAGCTCCCAAAAAACCTTGCAAAATACCAAAAATCCTCTTGTGGAAATGTACCCTAGCTCAAGGGTGGCTAGTTGTAGAAGTGCAAAGCACAACCTTGCCTATGGTTCTGTTAGCAACAATTCTTGTCTTGAGCGTAAGTGTATCCAGGTCTGCAGGCTGCACGACAAACGCCCAAGCGTAGCATAGAAAAATCTCGTTTCTGGTTACCAATCAAGAAAGCGAGCAGTATGATTCCAACGGCAAGGATCAATTGACAAAGTAGATCGACGGTCGGTGGGTAATTGCAGTCAGCTGAGTCACGCCAAGTATAACGTAGAAGTTTTCAAAGAGGTGAGCGGTCAGAATTCTCCGTGGAGAACTCACGAAGTAACGAGGGCCGTTGATCATGATCAGTTGATGCGTGGGTTCATTTCTTGAACTCGAGGCTCGTGAGTTCGGAGGGCGGACCATATCCTTTGGTTGCGCAAGATCGCGAGTCACGAGAATTGTGGAAAGGAAAAGAGCCATCGCCTATCGGGATTTCGCGAAGGGATAATGCCAAGGTTCGACACTCCAACTCGCAAGGTCGTGAGTTATGAGAGGTGCTAGCACTTAATCCCTAGCCGACGGTTACGTGTGGAGGGAACCGACAATAAAAAGTGCCCACAGTATTGCCAAGATGATCAAGGCTGTCCATCCAGAGGGACACGTGGTGTGCGATTAGGCTCCTCGCCTTTTCGCCCATCATGACTTTGAAGCATAAAGACTAGCTCTTCCCAGCCATGAGACGTGAAGTGTCGAAGGCGTTCAGGATCCGGGCCCACAGTATTGCCAAGATGATCAAGGTCATCCATCCAGAGGGGCACGTGGTGCGCGATTAGGCTCCTCGCCTTTTCGCCCATCGCGACTTTGAAGCATAAGGACTAGCTCCTCCCAGCCGCGAGATGCGAAGTGTCGAAAGCGCCTTTGAAGATAGGCACAGGGTCACAGCCCGTGGTCACTTGGGGGTAATAGAAAGAACTTCGCAAAGGGCCGAAGCACTGGGTTTAGCTGCAGAAGGGATCACTGTGTTCTCCAGGTGCCAGTTCAACTTGATATCAATCCTGATGCCTGCTCAATGTGAATGAAGAAGAGAGAGGGTGGTTGAAACCTCGCCTCACTCATTAATTGCAAGGTATGGATGTCCCGGCAGGAAGTCTACCCGAGATGGTCCTCTGTATTGGTTTTCCCACATAAGCCATGTCGATGTCTTCGACTCACCAGAGAAGTCTGCGTACGCTAATTCGGCATTTAAGGGCTCAACTACCCCTTAGCATGAGCCATGCAGAGTTAAGGTGGCATATGACAGAGGAGTGCATGCCAGATTTGATTGAAGAGACACCCCATCCTGAAATTCTAATATGCCTCTGTTGGGCAAATGTTTTAGGAGCATATAGACTCAGTCTTTGTATTTTTGTAAGCATAGATGGTTGAGAAAAGCTCCCAACTGTAAAGTTTTAATGATCATTCTAGTTCCATGGTTGTGCATCCATGTTTGAGACTTCTTGTTTTATGACAAACAGTTTTCCTGTTCCATCTATGCTTTTGTCTTATACCAGAGAGTTCATGATCGACTGATTCACATGAATTTTTGTAGTTATGCTATGATAAAGGGTTTATCGTTGCATTATTGTATTCGTTGGTTTTTTGCATTTGGGTGTAAGAAGATCTTGTCTTTCAGATGCCTTCTCTCACAGTCTGTTAGAAACCTAATGTTTATAACAGTGCCCTGCACTCTTCCTATACAAGTCTTCCCCCTACTCACTCTTATTACCACTCACTGTTTGAATTTTATCTAAGACCTCACTTGCCCATGCATGCCTAGCCTAGTTTCGAAGTTGAGACGATATTGTTCTGAGTTTACTTCCATTTGATCACCCCTTTACAAACAAATCGTGACATTAAACTGATGGGTTTTGGGCTCTGCTCCTGCAAGCAATCCAGGAGTGAATTCCGACGCTAACAGGTTCGATGGAGAGAGACTCACCCTTTAGTAGTGATCAACATATCTCAAAATTTTAGATACGTAACTTGTTTCATTTTTTGTGGATAGATTTGAATGCATGTATGGTTGGATGGTTAGTAGGATGATTTTGGATATGAATACCTGACCTATAAGATTTATTGTGTATTATGGAAATGGTCTTGTGTTTTCATAGAATAAATATATCAGTATGCAAAGTCACGTGCCTTTGTTTACAGGTATTCTTTGTCCCTATTGAAATAATTGCAAGTATAAGTCTATGAGAAGCTTGTGTGATCGGTAGATGTGGGAAGGGTATGTCCTTTTGTTTCCATACATATAAAACTTTGTATGTATAAATATATCCACACGTGTAATGTGATATCGATAACCCTGCAGGGAGTGAGTACCTTCGGGGTATGATGAAGCTAAGGTACCCTAGGTGATGAAATGGAATGCCTTGGAACCCAAGCGAAGAGCTCTCGAAAAAACTTGGAAATCCTAAAAGAGAACAAGAGAAAACCTTCACAAAAATGGATGAGTCCTAAACTGGACCATTAAGCTAGAGGAAAAACCCTACTTTTCTTCGGATGATCATGACCATTGATTTAACACGGAGGGTTAAATATAGGCCCTCTATCGAAACAAGCGTGAGACATGATATCGACCATTGATCTGGTGAAACAAAGAGATCCTGACCCTCCATCAGAGCCGGTTATGGAGTCCATAGAGTATGAACCCCAAATCAATGAGGATCGTTGATTCTTCAAAGGGAGGCCATGGTGGATTAGGTATTTTTGGATCCGTCATGGTGGAAACAGTCGGAGTCTGAGAACATGTAGGACCCAATGTCATCACAGTTTTTAGATTCGGCATTGTGAACTGTTCTCAACCATATATCAAGAGTCAAGGTGATGTCAACATGATGTGTCACGCTGACAAGGACTGCCAGCATGTCCAAAAGTAACACATGTTAGCCTGTGATTGAAGGAAGTATCGAGGGGGGAGTCCATGTTGGATCGAATCTTGGGATAGGTTTTTTTAAACCTGAACCATCATATCCTTGAGATAGAGAAATATCGATCATCCTTTAGTGGAGGTTGTTCGAAGTGATCGTAGACACCAGGAAATGATTAACTCTGATGGGAGTAATCTGAGGTTAAACATGGTATGTTGATCAAAGGATGACCAGGAGGAATTCTAGCCATTGATTTGTTGTGAGACTTATTGTTTCCCTTGGGAAGGGGAAGTGACATCAAACTGATGGAGAAGCTAGCATGGTGGTTAACGGGTCATGGGTAGGACAAGGTTCGTCACATGAATGGTAAGTTGAGTATATCCATGATGAAATGTATGTCACGTCAAGTAAACTTGGAGGTCCCTGTGTCGAGCAGTGGTTATGTCACGTATCATGGTATTTTGACATGGTGAGGGGATGGAAATGAAATTATGTGAATGCGACATGCCTCGCCAATGTCTATTGGGGGTGAAAAAAGTTTTCGTAGGAGTGGACCTAGATTAAGGGTTGTATGAGATGGGGGGGGAACCATATGTAATCACACAAATCCTGGTCATTAGATCTTCGATGAGGAGATATTGGTCATCCATCGAAATGATATTTTCATAATGGATCACGAAGAAACACTTCGAAAGAGGGGCTCCGAGAAGACGATCTAACCATTGATATGTCGGAGACGGAGGAGCTCTGAGGGGAGATCCTGACCATACATTGCAAGGGGATTTCGGAATGGGTCGTTGTGATACACTATGAGGGAGGAGCATTGAAATAAGATTCTAACCATTTGTAATGTCCCCCACCTCTTAGAGAGGTGATGAGGAGACTCAGTGGCCTGGGAACCCCCACTAGCTCATAGTCTCACACTGAGGGGGAAGGTCAACTAGACTAAAGTTATATTTTTAAGTTGACTTGAGAAAGAAAAAGGATAAAGGGAGTAAAAGATAACTCAACAGAAGAATAGAAATTAACCATGGGAGTAACCTAAATCAACAGAGAATCAGAAGGAAAAAGTATAAGTAAGAGGTTGGGGCGCACCTATCATTCATCCTGATTTTTGGTATATTTCTTGTTAGTGTTCTTGAGCATTCAGTTTGGGGGTTTGCTATACAAACCCTTGTGAGAAACTCAGTGGTGAAATATCCACTCACCTTGTTCCACAGCTTGGTCTCGAGGATGAAATATTCCTCCACACCATTCTATTCTCAGCATATCTCGTTCTAGAGCCCCAGTAGACAGTAGGACCGTATTATTGGGGAATTTCTAGCAAGGGTGCACCATACCATTGAGGAAGGTTCAATTTAGCTATTCAGGAGGGCACAACTCTCTTAGAAGATTTCACACTTGGAGAGGTTTGCCTTGTATGTTGGGCTTGAAACTTCAGGAGGAGGATCCCACTGCCCTGATCTATTACTTGACCGAGTTTGGGCTCGTTTGGAGCATTCTTCCATCAGGGCCGAATTATTGAGGGCTTTTGTCTCCACTTGGAGCATGGCACTCTCTGGTTGAAGGGTTCGACATTCAGATCTTCTTGATACTAGTATTCATTACTTATTCATCCTTTAGAGGCTTCTTTGTATTGACGGGAGCATTTTGTAGCAGCTCATATCTATTGTTTGTACGGCCGTCTAAGGTTTATGCCAGATCGGCCATCTATTGTATTGATCCTACATTGCTTATAATCAAAGGGTCAGATCTTTGCTTGTGCTTCTATAACTTGAATGTATGATGATCTTCATGTATTGAATGAATATTGTATGCACTTAATAGCTCAATAAACACTGGCACATTCACAAACCAGTGGTAGTTAGTGATTCCACACCAGACTTTGGCTTGGGATCATTACAGTGGTATCAGACCAAACTTGTGGAGGGATCGACGCATGCAGAGGTACAGTAGTATTTTTATGGGTCGAAAGAAGAAATCGAGCAGTGAAACAGAGGACAAAATGGAAGGGTCAAGGGATGACCATGAGCCTTTAGGCTTGGCTCTCATAGCAGCCGAGTTTGATAAGTTCCAGCAATCCATCAACCGCACGGAAAGCACATTGGTCCAACACTTGGGCGAGTACCATGAAACCAACAGAAGGGGACAGGCCGAACTCTCTAAAACTTTGAAGAGGGTTGACGAGAACCTGCAGATAATGAATAAGAATCAATCCAAGCTAAATGAACTTTTGATGCAAGTGAACCATCAAGGGAAGAACCCTGATATGTACAGGAATAAGGAGGCTGGTGGATCCGGGGAAATCCATGAGGAGACCAGATACAATCTGGAGAAAGTAGTTAGATATGAAGGAAGTCTGGACAGAGACACAGGCCAGGGTCAGATGGGTAGCAGGGTCAATCAAAGACGATACATACCTACGTTCACAGATGATCAGCTTGGTCGACATTCAGGTAGCAGAGCTAACCCTATACCCTACATGCCCACATTCACAGATGAGCAAGGGCAACAGGAACAGGTAGAAGAATTTGTGGAGCAAATGGCAAGGAATACCAAAGAATACTACAGTTTGGATATGAAGATCCAAAGACAGATGTCCCTAGATCAGTATTGCCAACTCAGGTTCAGAAATCAACCTAGGACAAACCACAGGGGTAGTTTTGAGTTTGAACGTAGAGCAGGGAAGATAGAAATTCCATACTTTGACGGTACGGCCAAGATGACAGCACAGTCTTGGGTACAAAAGCTGGATACTTACTTACAGCTCAACCCCATGAGGGAGATGGAGGCCATCAAGTTTGCCACTATGTACTTGGATGGAAAGGCTCATGACTGGTGGTATCACGAACTCACCACACTCGGCCACAATCAGATTGTGTCCTATACAGAATTCACTCATAGGCTCATTAATAGATTTGATCAAGGAGATCTTGAGTTACATTTTCGGGAGCTCACCCAACTCAAACAAACAGGTACGGCTGAATCATACATTCATGAATTTCAGAGGTTGGCAGTGATGGTGCAAGATATGTCCCCGACCAGGCTCATGATGCTTTTCACAGAAGGGTTGATGGAACCTCTGAAGGGTTGGGTAAAGGCCTTCAAGCCTACCAGCCTACAAGAGGCCATTTGGAAGAYRAKGGATTTGGGTCYARCCRCTAAACCTAAATTCATACCCARACCAYCTCTSAAMAATGGTGGAAGAGATMAAAGGYCTCYAATAAAMCARGGRGGAYGTGACCCTAAGGGTTTTGACARAGGYCGTGGMARAATASATGACAACACTAGRAGAGAACTGAGGAGGAAGCAACTCTGCTTCACATGCAAGGAACCATGGAACCCATCACACAAGTGCATGGGACGTGGTCAGGTGCACTACATTGAGGTCACTTCAKACAACGARGAGGAAGATGAGATTGGYCAGATACAGAAYRTGGAGGCAGAAACCACTRWGGCAGTAGAGGAGGAACAGATCAYGGGACAGGATAGTATGGCCACCTTGGCMTCTATCAGTGGGGTACCCAAGTATAACACCTTCCGAATGAGGGGGGTCTTGCAGGGTCAAAGAGTTTCGGTCTTGATTGATGGAGGAGCTTCCCACAACTTCATTGATGCAACATTATTGAAGAGGAGGCACATACCCACAGTAGAATTTGAAGGATTCAAAGTGGAGGTTGCAGGAGGAAGCACTATGCCTTGTGACAGATATATTTCGGGCATGAAACTTACCTTGGGTAGGCACGAGCTGATACAAGACGTCTATGTCATGGACCTTCCGGACACCAACATCATCCTAGGGCTTCAGTGGCTCAACACACTAGGGCCTATCACCACCAACTACAAAACAATGGAAATGTCATTCACAGAGGAAGGTGGATGAAAGGTAGTGCTGAGGGGCATAACATGGAATGTTGCAAAGGCAGTCACGTCCAAGAGGATGGAGGCCATCTTCCGGAAGGACGAGATAGTATAAGCAGTGGAATGCAGGATTGTGACACGTTTGGATGAACAGGGCAAGGTTCACTACAGTCCAGAGATCAAAGAAATCCTTGACAGGCACCACAAGGTGTTTGGGCCTATTCCTCTAGGGGTACCACCAGATAGAGGGTTTGAGCACATTATTGAGCTAGAGGAAGGGGCCAAACCAGTTATCACCACACCATACAAACACCCCAAGAAGTACAAAGATGAGATAGAGAAGGCCATCAAGGAACTTTTGGACATGGGGCACATCAGACCCAACAACAGCCCTTTTGCTTCTTCAGTAGTGTTTGTGAAGAAGAAAGATGGCACTATGAGAATGTGCATTGACTTCAGGGCTTTGAACAAAAAGACCATAAAAAACAGGTACCCGATACCCAGGATTAATGAATTGTTGGACGAACTTCATGGGGCCATCTACTTCACGAAGATTGATCTTCGCTCTGGTTATCATTAGATCAAGATGAGGGAGGAAGACATCTCAAAAATGGCTTTTAGATGTCACTACAACCATTATGAGTTTTTGGTGATGCCCTTTGGTTTAACCAATGCCCCTGCTACATTCCAATAATGTATGAACCTTGTGTTCAACAAGCAGCTGAGGAAGTACCTGTTGGTATTTTTTGATGACTTTCTTATCTACAGAAAGACGTGGGAGGAGCATCTCAGGCATGTGGATCAAATTTTGTCAATCATGGAGGAACAATCATTGTATGCTAAGGATTCCAAATGTGAGTTTGGAATGACAGAGATCCTCTATTTAGGACACATCATCCGGGCAAAGGGGGTACAGGTACATCAGGAGAAAATACAAGCCATCATGGAATGGCCTACTCCTAAGACAGTCACCGAATTGAGAGGATTTTTGGGTATGTGCACGTATTACAGGAAATTTTTCAAAGGATTTTCTCAGCTGTGTGGACCTTTGACTGATTTGACTAAGAAAGGAGCCTTCAAGTGGGACAAGGGGGCTCAAATAATGATGGACAAGATGAAGGAAGTGATGAGTACATGCCCAGTCTTATCCCTTCCAGATTTCAGTCTTCCTTTTACCTTGGAGTGTGACGCGTCCGGGGAAGGAATAGGGGTCGTACTGATGCAAAAGAGGCACCCGCTTGCCTATGAGAGTCGGAAGCTCAGGGGTCCCGAACTACTCTACAACATTTATGACAAATAAATGTTGGCTATCATGCATGCACTAGCCAAATTTCAGCAATACTTGGTTGGTGCTAGGTTTGTGGTCAAGTCAGATCATAACAGTCTCAAATATCTATTGGAACAGAAGGACTTGAACGAGAGGCAACAAAAATGGGTAAGAAGAATACAGCCCTATGACTTTGACATTGAGTTTGTCAAGGGGAAGAAAAATGTGGTGGCTGATGCCTTATCCAGGAGGCCATCCATCATTGCCATAATAGGGGTAACAGTTGACTGGAAAGACCATTTGGTGATGGAGTATGCAAAGGATCAGTTTCCGTGCCAGCTACTGGATGGACAAGTACAAGATGAAGATTTCAAGGTTATAAATGACCTCATCTACTACAAAGACCGAATCTTCTTGGTTCCTAGATCGACCTTCAAGGCTAAAGTATTGCAGGCGTTCCATGACTCACCAATGGCAGGACATAAGGGGATCAGCAAGACGTACAGGCAGGTGAGAGAAAGGTTCTCTTAGAAGGGTCTCAAGGAGGATGTGATTAAGCACGTCAAAGAGTGTACTACATGTCAGGCAAACAAGGATGAGCACACGCACCCAGCAGGACTATTGCAACCCTTGCCCATTCCAGAGCACAAGTGGGAAAGCATATCCATGGATTTCATCACTGGACCGCCAAAGACGCAAGGGAAGGACTGCATATTTGTAGTGGTGGACAGGTTAACAAAGTTTGCAAATTTCTTCGTCATAGCTACCGACTTCAATGTAGCACAGGTGGCTGAACTGTTCTTCAGGGAGATTTTCAGGTTGCATGGCCTACCCAAGACCATTGTCAGCAATAGAGATAGCAGGTTTATGAGTACTTTCTAGCAGGAGTTATTCATTTTGGTTGGTACGACCTTGACCCCTAGCACCAGCTATCACCCTCAAAAGGATGGACAGACAGAGATAGTCAACAAATGGGTGGAGGGCTACCTCAGAAACTATGTGGCAGGGAAACAGAAAGCATGGACCAGATGGTTGCATCTGGGAGAGTATTGCTACAACACCACCCAGCATATGTCCATTGGCATGTCACCATTCCGAGCCTTGTATAGCTATGATCCTTTAACGTTTGTAGAGATTGCCTTTGGTGACAGCAGGGCACCTATGGTACAGGATTGGATCGAGCAGAGCCAAGACATTCTCAGGGAACTGAAGGATCATCTATAGAGGGCACAAAACCAACAGAAGGTCCAAGTAGACAAGCACCGAGTTGATCGTACTTTTGAGGTTGGTGACTTAGTCTATCTGAGACTGCAACCATACAGGCAAGCGTCCATTAAAAGAAGCGTAGTAGAGAAACTGCAGCCACGTTTCTTTGGACCCTATAGGGTCAGCAGAAAGATAGGGGTCGTAGCTTATGAGCTGGAGCTTCCACGGGGCAACAAAATACACAACATATTCCATGTCTCCTGTCTTAAGAAATCCCTCAGCCAACACATCAAACCTATTGAGGTATTACCCCCCATGGATGAAGAGGGACAACTTATTCTAATTCCGGAAGAGATATTGGAAGTCTGAGAGAAGAGGCTCAAAAACCGAAGCAGCAAGGAGTACCTGATCAGGTGGAAGGATTTACCCATTGAGGATGCCACTTGGGAAAAGGAGCACGTGGTCAGAGAAGCATGTTTAGAATTGCTTGGGGACAAGAAATTTCAAGCAGGGGAAACTGTAATGTCCCCCACCTCTTAGAGAGGTGATGAGGAGACTCAATGGCCTGGGCACCCCCACTAGGTCATAGTTTCACACTGAGGGGGAAGGTCAAATAGACTAAAGTTATATTTTTAAGTTGACTTGAGAAAGAAAAAGGATAAAGGGAGTAAAAGATAACTCAACAGAAGAATAGAAATTAACCATGGGAGTAACCTAACTCAACAGAGAATCAGAAGGAAAAAGTATAAGTAAGAGG
>ML777024.1:878553-896187 GCA_009831015.1 Picea engelmannii
AGAAATTAACCATGGGAGTAACCTAACTCAACAGAGAATCAGAAGGAAAAAGTATAAGTAAGAGGTTGGGGCGCACCTATCATTCATCCTGATTTTTGGTATATTTCTTGTTAGTGCTCTTGAGCATTCAGTTTGGGGGTTTGCTGTACAAACCCTTGTGAGCAACTCAGTGGTGAAATATCCACTCACCTTGTTCCATAGCTTGGTCTCGAGGATGAAATATTCCTCCACACCATTCTATTCTCAGCATATCTCGTTCTAGAGCCCCAGCAAACAGCAGGACCGTATTATTGGGGAATTTCCAGCAAGGGCGCACCATACCATTGAGGAAGGTTCGATTTAGCTATTCAGGAGGGCGCAACTCTCTTAGAATATTTCACACTTGGAGAAGTTTTCCTTGTACGTTGGGCTTGAAACTTCAGGAGGAGGATCCCACTGCCTTGATCTATTACTTGACCGAGTTTGGGCTCGTTTGGAGCATTCTTCCATCAGGGCCGAATTATTGAGGGCTTTTGTCTCCACTTGGAGCGTGACACTCTCTGGTTGAAGGGTTCAACATTCAGATCTGCTTGATACTGGTATTCATTACTTATTCAACCTTTAGAGGCTTCCTTGTATTGACGGGAGCATTTTGTAGCAACTCATATCTATTGTTTGTACGGTCGTCTGAGGTTTATGCCAGATCGACCATCTATTGTATTGATCCTACATTGCTTGTAATAAAAGGGTCAGATCTTTTCTTGTGCTTCTATATCTTGAATGTATGATGATCTTCATGTATTGAATGAATCTTGTATGCACTTAATAGCTCAATAAACACTGGCATGTTCACAAACCAGTGGTAGTTAGTGATTCCACGCCAGAATTTGGCTTGGGATCATTACACCATTGATGCATTGGGATAGGAGGATATTTGAGAGGAGATCAGGTCATCCATCGTGAAGCATTATTCGGAGTAGAATTTATCAGAAACACTATGAAGGGGAAGCTCCAAGAGGAAACCTAGACCATCGAACTGCCAAGGTCTGAGAGATCCCGCAGACGATCCGAACTGTCAATATTTAGTTGAAGACTCAATCATTTGAAATGGATGGTTCCATGTGTCACAATTCAGGTGGTTCCATGTGTAAAGTATGGAAGGGGCCACATGGCATGGTGATTTAGCACCTATAGGTGAACGTTTGTGGAAAATATGAGTGTCACATGTCTGGTGGAGATAGTGACATGTGTCTCGCAAGGATGGCATCATGTTTCAAGCATATAAAGTAGAACAAATGAACTTCGATGAAAACCTAACTGTCTATCGCCAAGTCCCTAAAGTTGTCTTATATGTCAGGGTAGGGGGATGCATCAGACTCCATCATCAGAGTGTGCAGGGTAACCTGTAGTGGAAACATTCCTATAGGAGGATGTCGATAAAAATAGAAGGCGACAATATAAGTCTAATAAGTGTTGGTCGAGGTAGAATGCAGCAGGTGCCACATCCGCGCTACGAAGAATAGCACATGCACTGGAGAGCCACGTAGGATGGCACATGTGATAGATTTCCGTGTGTATGACACATGGTAGTGAGGTGACCATAACTTTGAGAAGCCATAACGTTCAATCCAGAACTTAGTTTGGAGAAAAATTATAGTCATTGGAAATCTCTTAACAAGCAGAAGATGATGGTTCCATAGAAAGGAAGTTTTGAGTTCTTTAAGGGGGATGAAATTTTAATACCCCGTTCACTTAAAATATACTAAGGGGTTTGGGTGTGTTACAAATCACGAGTCTTATTTTAAATAATCTCAACATTGTGTACCATTTAATTGATAAAATATCAATTATTTTTTAAAATATGTTGATATTATGCAAAAAAATGACAAATTAAATTAAATTAAATAATTAATAATAATAAGTTCTATAAAAATAGTCACATAAATAATGAAATCTTAGAAAAAAGAATGTTATATTAATCCCATGTAGGGAATCTAGTTGATTTGATTGTTTACACTTCTTATGAAATCCCTTAGCACCTACTCTCTCTCTCTCTAATTGAGCCAACCTCCCAAGAAAGAATGCTTATAGTCATTTCATTGTATCTCTTTCCTCTTATTCATGTCATTGTATACTTCCTTGTGAATGTGTAAAAAGAGATGATTGAAGGAGTAATTAGAGATGTTTTTTGGGAATATCCTACATTATTCTTATTATTGGTTCTTGGAGTCGTAACTATGATGGGCCTTCATTATTCCATCAAATTCAAGTCCTTGAGAACCATTAATTGGATATGGATTTAGCACTTAGCAATCTTTTCCACCATAAGAGATTTGTTAATGAGTAACGCAAGTATTTATAATCACTTTAGAAAAAATGAACTATTTTTACTTACATAGAATTCCTTAACACTTTAAAAAGTAATTAATCAAATTATTAAATTATTGCAATGATTAGTGTAATAATATACTCCAAACTGAATTGAATACTCAACCAAACTGAGATAAAATGTATTTCATTTCATCAAAATTTTGTGAAATAGTTGCTAGAACCTAAAATATATTTGTATAGTCTTCAACAAACATCTCCTATAATAAGTGGATTTATTGAATATTGTAAAGGCAGTTGTAGTTTCTCTTAGTTAAATGTAAGTTATTAAATCTACAAACTCAACAAATTCTACATTGATGTGTTAAGTGATACTTCTATCTTTCGATGTATGAATTTCTCTTTCCAACTATTGAAAAACAATATTTCAACTTATCTTTTATGTATGTCATGAACTCATAAGACTAACATGATCTTGATTAGTGATATATGCCTTTTAACATCACCTCCAAAATCATACTAAGAGATCTTAAATTGAAGGTTATAGGAGATTTTGAGTTTGAAATTTCATCTTCTCATCATGTCTTCATTATCCCAAAGCCATCCACAATCCCAAAGTGTGCATTGATTTCAACTCATGGATTATTATGTTCATGTTTATGTTCATGATGTTCATGTAGGTTTCTCTCTTTATAAAACAATGTAAATCTATGTTTCCTAGGAATATCCTTGTAGTAGTATTATTTTGTGGAATTAGTTCTTAGAACAATAGAGATATGAAGTTGTTTCTATTTACTGTTTCTTATAGTTATCTTATGAGAACAGATTTCTTTAAATCCATTTAGATTATATTTATTTCTAGAAATTTCATATATAACAAAAAAAAGTGGAAAAATAAACACTTTGAAATTCATACATTCATCAACATAAAATAAACAAACAATGTGATTCATAAAAAATGTTCCACGAAATGTGTGTGTGTGTATTTAACATCATCTAAACTATACAATTTTTACAAAATGGCCCATCATGCCCAATACACAAAATGGTATAAAGTGCCCTAACATAAAAAAAAAAAATTGCCATATGGTGGCCTAGACACAAAATGGTAGTCATTGGTCACTCACTGACCACTGCCACCCTCATGAGCATCCCAGAAATTGATCTTTCTTATCTTTCTCGAAGAAGCACCTCAAGTGGTTTTGCACCTAGGCATGGTTTGTCACTCTAGACACTGGAAAAATAAAAAACATTGTTATAAGTTTTTTTCCACGATGAATTAAAAGGCTTAAAAAATGATACTTTGTAATTAAACATAAGACAACCCACCACATATGGTACTGACAATCGTAAGGGTGTTACCCTCTTCCGCGATCGTAGTCTCTCAACGATGCAACCCTGCGTCAGTTACAAGGGTCAAATCATGAAATTTAAACAAATATGCATAAAACAAATTCCATTTATGATACATAAAAATTTATCATCAACACATTATATCACCATGAATGACTTGGGAAATAGTGAAGAGTTTTTGGAAAGTGGAGCGCTCAACTGTACAACCTGCTTCGAGGCAACATCTACTATGGAATCCTTGGTGGATGGTGCAGATGGAAATGGTGGGGAGGAGGGGGTGGTCTACAGGTGCATCCATAGTGGATGGATGAGATGGAAGAGGTGGTACAGGTGGGTGGCCTACAGGTGTATCCACTGAGGATGCATGGAATATGAAATATGGTTAAGGTGAGTAGCGATGAACCCCCACAAGTTGTACAAGGGATGGCATAACCCTTGGCCTAGAAACATGTAACCCAAAAGTCATGGTAGGGTGCCCAAGGACTAGACTAGTACTATAACTAGAGAAAAGCTCAATAGCCTGCATACATATTAATAATATTTTTATTAGTGCCAAATAGTAAAATTAAACAACATAAATAAAACAAATTTTAGATTTAAATGAGATTTAACTCAACACATAATACTTGTGAAGTATGTGACTTGTCCATCCCATGTTAATATATTAACCTCCTCCAGGAAGCTTTGATTTCCACTAGACTTCATAGGCTCATAGAAAGTCTGGCCGCAACTCGAGCATCTATGAGGATTACATGGACAAATTCTTTGTTCATGTTCCCTCTCCTCTTTGCACTCTTCTCTAAGGGTTGTAGGTCTAAATCCTCTTACAATGTCATTAGTAGGCACCTCCTATCGATATAGTGCAACAAAACTACCATTCTTCACTAGACTCTGAGTCAAGGATGATAACGTTGCATGTGCATGTTGCATGCCCTCTGCAATGGGAGGATGTTGGGTAGGGGGGTTAGGCCTTTGTCAAGGGGGGACCAGGACCTAGCATGGGATCATGCCTAGCACGCTCTCGGTCTTGTTTGGACCCTCGAGCCACCACCTAAAAATCACCAATTCATAGTAATTCACATGGCGACCCAAAATAAATTTCACCCATAATTTACTCAAGAAATATAAAGGCACCTCCCTATTATTGCAAGGAGGTTTATCAAAGACCATGAACCACCTATCCATCCAATTTTCAAGAAATTGCAGGTGTATTTACCAGTACATGCAAATGCATTTCTTATTGAGATGTGGTTGTACTATAGTTCAAGGATCAATAAATAGAGACATCAAATTTTGTTTTGAAATATTCAAGTCTCTAACTTGTTTTTTATTGAGTCCAATCCTATAGTACTCGAACATCCTAGCCATGTATTCAAAAATAGTAGTTAATTTCCCTTGGGCACTTGCAATGGAAGATATAATGGAATCTAATGAAGTTTCCAAAGACACTGATCTAGGCTCACTCGTACCCCTTAATATATGGACAAGAGATCTACAAGTGCTCAACATCTCATCAATTTGTGTGTTTATGTTTGGTGGTTGTGGTGGTTTGGGGTTATTTGTGCCTTGGTGTGCCAGTGTGGGGTTTTCATTGTCTTTGTGTTCCATATTAATAAAATCTTTTGCAATTTAATAAGGCATGGAAAATAAATTATGTCGATTTTTTTAATTAAAATAGAAAGTTACAAAAAACATACAAATAAATAGTTTAAGAAATTAAAAAATCAATAAAATAATCACGTGCACATGCATACATTATCTTTTTATTCACAATGGGTTTTCATTTGCTATTGTGAACACTATGAAAATTTGACAGATGAAGAATATATGATAGAAGAAAAAATGCTTATACCATCAAGAAGGATGATGAAACAATACAATTATTTCCATTGAAGGATGACAACCCTAGATAAGTATTTTTAGCATTTGCAAAGTTCCTAAGAATGGTTAAAAAAATTAAGGAATATTATGATATTGTTTAGAGAAGGGTTGAGTGAGGCATACAACACAATGATGAATTTGAAAGATCTTGGAAACATGCATTTTTTTAGGACATGGAATATTTGCTAAAAGGGTGTGTATACATTGTGCAAAATGACAATTCCAATGGCTTCTCACCTAATAGGAGAATTGTGCATGACATGTGGACAATTATCTAAAATATTTTTAGCACACATTTATGAAAAGTAAAAAATTACTATAGTGGGAGGAAAAGAAGAGAAATCAAGAATACCTGGATTGAGTTGGACATGGTGGAAAGATATTGTAGATGCTTGGTGCTCTGCTCTTTTCTATTTTCTCAATGAGTTGAAAAATGTGAGGCATGGTCTGTGCAAATGGGCACAATCGCACCTGTGGTCCCTTAAAAAAGGGCACAACAGGAATGTGTTTGCATTCCTAGGAATGTGTTTGCATTCCTAGGAATGTGCACAGATTCTTAAGAATGTGAATGTGTTCTTAGGAACACGCACGCATTCTTAGGAATGTGAACACATTCTTAAGAATGTACATGTGTTCCTAGGAACATTCCTATGTGGCACGTTAAGTGGAGGTTCAGGATTTTTTGAACCTCTAACATCAGGAACACATGTGTGTTCCTAGAAAAACACACACATTTTTATGGGTGTGTGTTCTTTCTCATTGTGTTTCCAATTTATTGTCCACCAACTTCGTGCTCTCACCCATTAGTCTCTTCCAAAATATTGGAGAGTCCTTTTTTTCCACTAATTTAGTTACTTACCAAAAAGGTTGAAACCTGTGTATTAATCAAAAATATTTATCATTTCTATTTGATCAAATATGTTCATAACTTCTTTTTAGATGATAAGTTTTTAACTTATATTAATTACTTGAATACTTTCTTCTTTTAATTTTTTTTTAATGATAATAGTATATAATGTTATGTATATTTTTGAATAAATGATAAATGTGTTATTATCACACTTAAGAAATGCACCACTTCTTCACATTTGTATGAACTTCATGAACACTTTTAAAACCAACCAATAACATAGTTAACATAGTTAAGCATCCACCCTCGTATTCAATAAATCCGCATTATCTTAGTGACACAATTCCACAACCACCCCTACATATAATAGATCCATACCCCTTACCATACTCTTTTCACCAATAGCATAAAGTCTATTAATGAATGATCAACTTTGACTATTAAAAATGTACATAATATGTTGTTACTCTCAAATATAATTCCACGGGCTTGAACCAATCCTTAGATCACATTTTTCAACTCTCCCTTCAAAACTTTCAACTATATATTAATGTTTTATTGATACATTTTTCAACTCCCTTAAAATATTTCAACTACATATTAATGCTTTATTGATTTATTTTTCAACTATTCCTTAAAAGATTTCAACTATACATTAATGCTTTATTGATGCATTTGATATTAAATTAACATAGTTATTAGAAATACCATAACATTGTAGAAAAACATGAGAGTAGATATGGTTTCCACAATTCAAAATTGTGTTGAGTGAGATATTTAAAAAATAATTGTATTGTATAGAGAATATGCAACCACTCATTAAAATATGAGTTAATTATTTGAAGAGAATCTTTCATATATAGCAAAATCTAACAAGTTCCTAAACATATAGAAATAGATTTCTCACATAGAGACAAACTCTACCTCACATTGACCAATATAATAACAAACAACAATCTTCTTGCATAATTAAATATCACATATTAAGTTATAAGACAAGTAGGAGTTAATAATTCCAACACTCCCCCTTAATGAGTACTTGTCTCAATCTTTGTCAAGTCAAGTCTTCCATCATCGTTTGCAACACTTTCTCCTCTAGATATCAAAGACTATACTTACCAAAAAAAATTGTCTTTTGGATCAATGAAGGACTTTCTTCTTCTAGAAATCATCAATTTGTAGAAGTTCATATAATTGAACAAACATCCACTGAAATACATGGGTAAGTAACCACTATAACTATCGGTCTACTAGGAAGTCCTTCAAGTAAATGGATTATTCAACTTCTTGATGAACTCCCCTTGAATATGAAACTAACTCCATCAACATTCGAAGAGCTAACCAGTGCAACAAATGCACCCACTCTCGGTTGACCCTTATCCCTTGATTCTTACCTCATTCTGACGCACAAGCCAAATTTTATACAGGTTTATATTCCAATAACATCACCCTGAGTCCACAACCAATATATGTTCCACTCATGGATCATTATTCTAACATGTGGCTCACTCTTCCAAGTGTTTAAAAAAATCCTTATACAAGTGAACAAATTCCCCCTCGGGGAAATACAATAAGTGGTCATTTTAGGGACTCAACTCAACTATGCCATATTGGCATGCATAAATTGTCCCCATGCTTAAAAGAAAAATTGAATGGAAATTTTGACTTATGTGCCCAAGCATGAGGATGCACATCTAAATGTTCTAGTTAAGTTGCATTCATCTATCCATCCTAGTGACCAAACCTCCCAACTTGGATGGATTACAACTAGGGCCACTTGGTTCTCATCTCAAACACACCAAGACACCATCCATTCAACTTGGACCCACCAAGCAATTTATTAGCTCAGACACATCAAGTAGGTTATCAACTCAGAGAGACCAAGCAAGCTATCCATTTTAGCTCAAACACACAAAGCAAGTTATCATTTAATCACAAAATAATCTACTCTCACGTACACTAATCCTACATATGTATAGAGGATTAGAAACATTGAAATGCCATGATCATGGACCCCTCTCCCAAGAGACTCAAGACCGTATTAGCTCTCATACCATGTAGAGAAATGGGAGAGTAGACATGGTTTTCACAAACCAAAATTTTGTTGAGTGATATATTTAATAAATAATTGTAATAATATATATACATAAAGTTATGCCTCAAAGTAGACACACCCTTTTAGCATAAGAAGGAACTCTCTAGAGAATATCTCAATCACATATCAATGTAAAAGCTAACTTGTTGGAGAGACTCTCTCATATCCAACTAAATCTAAGAACCTCCCAAAACATATACCACAACAAACCATAATTTTTTTTATGATCAAATATCACATATTAAATTATAATATAAATTTGAATTAATAATTTTAACACATCCCGTGATGGGGTGTTGGTGTGGGCCACATGGCAGGATGAGGAGGAGAGTACAGGCCAGCACGACAGGGGCCATGTGTCGGGCTCGTGCCAAGCCCCACCGCCTAATCCATGCATTTAAACGCCTATACGACGTCCGTTGCACCATTAACGTTGGTGTGCCCGACTCCCATTGTTGTCTCCTCCATGGCTTCTCTAATTGAAGGAGCCATTAACCTCCGCATGCATCCCGACCTTCATATCCCTCAGATGCCTAGACTTGGCTTACTCTGGTTTCCCTCCTCCATGGTGCACACCACCATCGGGCTACTCCAGGCTCTCTACGTCCATCCGGGACTGTCCTCTCAGCTTTGCCTCCCCTGCGAGGTCAAAATGTCGCGGCAAAGAGGGAGGCCAAGGAGAGGCTCTCCATGGCATCCTCCCCGACCTCGAGTATCTGATTCTCCCCCTGGCTCGCCTTCTTCGCACTCCTCGCACTCCTCGCAGCCCGAGCTGGAACCTATCGCCTCCTCCACCCCGCCTACCTCCCGATTTGAAAGCCTGGTCCTCACCGATAGCTCACAGGGCTCTCTCTCATGACTTCCCGCAGTTCCTTCGAACTCCCTAGCCAGCGGGCCATTTTTTGCACCAACAATCTTCCCCTCCCGCCCACCCTTGGAGGCGCCACCCTTTCTTCTGGATGCCCAGCACATGCCGCACTCTTTCACCGACTCCATCCCATACTCACAGTTGCAGGACAGCTTGGCCATCCTCTATGGGCTGGTTTTCGAGCTCCAGCAAGGATTGGAGGACCTTCATTTTTTACTGCAGCTATTGGATGGAAAGACCTCGGCTCTCCTTCAGATCCTTTCCACCTTCCAAGGGGCTTTCCACTCCACTCCAGAACCTGCGGGAGCAACAGAGCTTTCCCATGCAAAGCTCGTCGGTAGGAATGAACAGGTGCAACAACCAGAAGGTGGCGACTTGGGGCAGGCCACACACGGGGACACGGAGGTAGCGGCATCCATGGGCGTCCACGCGGACAATCCATCCGGAGACACTCTGCTAGTTGCCAACCTGGAAGGGGGCAACTTGGATGCTGACATGCAAATGGAAGGGAAAGGGACGCCCGTCGAAGAGGAATGCTAGGACGAGGAATAGCAAGCCACCTGGAAAGGTTTTTTTCCAAGTGTCTAACCCTACTGGGATTCTGATCTTTTCTCTAGTTTACTTTTCTTAGCTGTAGTCCAGTCAGATTAGCTATGTTTATCTAAGACTGTCAGAATGTAAAATTGCTAAACTTACCCGGCTGGTTGAACTGGTTTCCCCTTTTTGGGGCAGTTCGATAACTACAGTGCGGTTGTTTTCAAGCTTCTGTAACTCTGGTTTGGTTTTTGAAGGCTCTTTATATATAAAATCTCTTACTTACAAAAAAAAAAAAAATAACACATCGTCCATCACTTTTGCAATGTGCATTGGTACAATCTTCAATCCTCCATCACTTTTTTATAATTTTGATACAATCTTCAATATTTTAATTACACAACTTGATGTTTTATGCATGTTAAAACTGAAGAAAGCTAATATTATTCTTATTCTTATTGTAAAAAGAGCTTCTTTATATTACCAAATTTAATATAAATTCTAAATCTAATAAAAGTTTTATAATAATTTAGGCTTAGAAAATGTCTTAAAAATTAAACATAATTTTTAGTTAAATTAAAAATAAAAATTCTTTAAATATACCTCTACCTTATACCTATATAACAATAAAATACAAATTATCAATATAAAAAATAAATTGTATATTCATTTTAATAAGATATCCATATTTTAATATTCTAAAACTTGAGACTATGTAATCTAACTAATATTACCAATTATTTTAGGTCAAATATGTAACATGTGAAAATTAAAAATTCTATAACATGGTTGATATTTTTTTATTTTTTATTTTTATTTTAACCAAGAACAAGCACACTTCAAAAGGTGAACATCCTCAGAAGAGCCAAAAAGTGCTAATGTTTTATTGTTACTCTAGATATATAGAAAACTATAAGCAGCAAAACTAAAATGAAACCTGGAACTAAGACAACATGACTCTGGAAAGAAACCATCCATCTTGCTTTGAAAAATTACGGTGATGAGTGAGAGTCCTTGTCTCCGGGTGGGTTGTTCATGTGGCACGACTGTAGTGGAATGGGCAGATCCGAGTTGGCCGCAACCTCGGTAGCCAACTCCTCAGCATGTCGAGGTTGTGCTAGTGGGAACATAAAGCTAGTAGCAGAGTGACCTTGTGGTCCAGCTATTCAATTTTCTAATCCAAGTCTGTGATCTCACTTCTAGCCTCGAAAATTGGTTTCCCATGAGTTTCCACCATTATGAACAGATCTAAGATGACATGGGTAGTACCTATTGCCAAGTATGTTCTTATTAAGTCCATCATAACATTCCACTCCATATGGAGATAAAAATAATTTTATAAAAAGATATGGGGTGGGCTTTAATTTACTTATGTATGTATGAGTATGTATGAATTACGAGATTATTTCTTAATATAATTTTTTTGAGTGTAACCACACATTCCTTCACTACCTTTAAGTATCTCATAACTCAAGGTTAAACAACCCTCATTAAAATTAAACCTTACCCAATAATTATGACATAATTAATATTTTGCTTTATATTAAAAATTATAATAATTATAAGACAATGAACTAACCATATCTATCTGACATAAAACAGTAAACTTCTATAATAAGTCAATGGTTCTAAAAAAATAACTTTAATTTGCAAAAAGCATCGGGGCCACAGCATGTGCAAGGAAACGCACTCGACCACGATTTACGCTGCGTGGAAAAAGCAAAGCTCAGCGAGATTCGGAATAATTAGCAGGAAAAGTGTTATCGTTCTCACATTTAATGGGATTTAGATTAGATTTAGATTTAATAGCTCAGTAGCTCCCAAATCCCATTAAATGTGAGAATGATAACACCTTTCCTGCTAATTATTCCGAATCTTGCTAAGCTTTGCTTTTTCCGGGTGTAGGTGTATA
The DNA here is from genome assembly GCA_009831015.1 of Picea engelmannii. Taxonomy (NCBI): domain Eukaryota; kingdom Viridiplantae; phylum Streptophyta; class Pinopsida; order Pinales; family Pinaceae; genus Picea; species Picea engelmannii. The sequence goes on from ML777024.1 coordinate 890,354, forward strand.
TATTCGCAATATATGCATCCGTGAAAAAAGTGTGATCGTGATCATATTGCAGTAATGTGCGTATATTGGCATTGTATATGTCATTGAATATATTGTGATTTTACAATGGGTATCTTGTAAGTGTGTATATTCACAACGTATATATCAATGAATACATTGCGATATCGCAGTGAGTACGAAATGCATTGTATATACTGATTAGAATATAATCACGACGTATTCATTTATATATACATTGTGAATATGCCTACATATCCACATACATAATATATAATGTATTAAGAGATACTGTATATATATACACACCTACATTGTGCAGAGACTCGGCTTGGTTCTTCTGAAAGGGCTTTCACATGGAGATAAATGGTAGACAGAGGAAGTTTGGTTATCAGCATAAGGTACGCCAAGGCCGAAAGGACGAGTCCCACAAAGTTATAATTTTGCTACTCCTTTTAAAATCAACCCGACAATTTTCTAGCTTTCGAGTACTTCTGCAATATCAATTCTGTCCAAACGAAAAACCCTTGAGGAAGTTTGGTGGTCAGCATCAGGTGGGTCATGGCCGAAAGGAGCAGTCCCACTTGGTATTATTTTGCTGCTTTGTTTGTTTACTATCAACGTAACAATTTTCTAGTTTTGGGAAATGCCACTGCAATATTGTTCCGGTCTAGAATATAGTCTAGACCCCTTGAAACCATTGCTTTCTTTAACACGTCTCCATTTACCTTTTGACATATGTATATATATGTCCAGTTGCTTTTAGTGCAAAGTCAGGCTGTAACACATTTTTCTGATTTGAGAATGGCGATGGGATTTTCCTTTCCTTTATTTTGTTTCTTCATTTTTTCAAAAAAAACAAAACAATCCTCCAAGCCTACCACCCTATTCATGACAGAAAAAATAAAAAACCGGTACAGCGGTTGGCTTATTGCAACTTTTCGTTTGCAAAGTGGTTAAACTGTGTAATGAGGTTGTAGCGCATAGAGAATAAGGGAGATTTGTGACGTTATGTGATACTGCTGCAATGGAACTGTTTTCTTTGTGAGTATGGAGAGTGCCAGCAAGATGACGTAACTTTTGGGGTAATTTTGAGGTCTTAAACAACGTTTTTAGGGTCCACAACAGTTTGGTTGTATATAGAGTTAGAGTTTGATGGGAACATGTGTAGTCTTCTAGACTTCTTATCGACCTTTCCAACCAGCTATAGTGCGTTTCAAACGGAGGTAGTATGCAAAAGTAAACTACCCAAAAAGGGGTCCACAAAACTGTTGGTTTTTCTTCTTTGGGGGTTAGGGTTTCGGATTTTCTTCATGTTAAGAAGGCCTTTAGAGCTTCATTGTAAATCATCTTCTTATGAATACGATTAGCCACCATTCTAGCAGTCTTTCACTCTGTATTTTACAGTCTTTGTACATTTTCGCTCATTAATAAAAAATTGTGTATTAGTGTATCTTTGATACATTTCTGTCATATTATTGAATATCTGAGATATCTTTGTACATTTCTTTATTATATCTCCATTCTCAAAATCAAAATGAAAGATTTTAGTGTACATATTCATGCCAAAAATAATCCAAATCAAAATTAAGGATTTTAGTGTACCTATGGAGTTGGATGGTGCATGGTGCAGGGAATTATTGGATGGTGTAGGTAATTATTGGATGTATCCACGGAGTGTATGGTTAAGTGCACTTATATTCAGAAATATATGGAGCTAAGGAGGTTCAGTTACATTGGGTGTTTGAATTCAGGCTACCCATATGCAGAACTCTGCATTTGGACGTATATACAGAAGGTCTGTAATCTATTGGATGCATATTTAGACTGCTTTATGGATGATGGGTTTTTCGTATGTTCACGTAAACTATGGCAGAAGAACCTTTTTCCCGTGATAAAGATGAATAACATGGATTATCAGAATTGATTGATTACTGTATCAAATTATTTTAATTTTCAAGAAAAAAGAGAGTCAAACTTGTAACTTCCCCAATTTACTTGTAACATCGGTCACCTTTCCAATTCAACTGAAGAGTGTTTTCAGTTTGACTCAAAACCATTTAAACTAACTTTCAATTGAAGAGTGTTTTCAGTCTGGCTCAAAACCACTTGAACTAACCTTCGGAACTAGAACTAGATTATTACGAAGTTAGATCATATTATTACAAAGTTAGATGAGTGTTTTCAGTCTGGCTCAAAACCACTTAAACTAACCTTCGAAACTAGAACTAGATTATTACGAAGTTAGATCATATTATTACAAAGTTAGATGAGAGAATTAGAGTATAAGCAGAGTTCTGCATACCAATGCATATACAACCAGTCATAATTACTTAGATGTATTTTTCACTAGTATATCCAGATTCAACGCTAATTACAGTATGGCGGAAGGATTCTTCATTACAGCATGGCAGGAAGGATTTTTCAGTTGGGTGTGGAATTCAAGCATCCATTTTATATAACTCTGCATTTGGATGCATACACAGGAAGTATATAATCCTATTTACTGTATATCCAAATTACTTGTGGAACGATTGGGGATTTTAGGTCGAGTGTGAAGTTCAGATACGTTTTTGTTTGAGGCCGAGGAAGTCTAACCGGTTCTTGAATTCAGGTAAGTAAGGTTATCTAGATCAGTAGCAAAGCGGTTAGACATTTTGGGGCATTATCACCTCTGCCTGAAAGGTCTAGCCCAACCCTTCTAACAAATAAATTGTTGATCTTTCAGGATCTTACTCGGGTCAAGACATTTCCCTTGTGAAGAAGGGCATAATCTTACTGCCTGAAATGACCCTTTGGTATGATCCTGTAAAACCTATTAGGAAATTACCTTTGCTATGCCCGGGTAAGTTATCCCTGCTTCTCAAAATTCCATTACTTACTATTGAAGTGTAGAAATGTAATTACAACAACCATCGCATTAATGGCAGTTGGTTAATCTAGAAACTTCTGCATCCAGATAGCTCTAGAATCTAGTCTCTTCAAGAAATGTCTACATCTAGTTTGCTTCAGAATTCTCTCAAATACTTTTTGGAAGGTGCAGACCCTTCTCATATGTAAATAAATTCGTCTTTTTGGATGGATAAATGCAAAGTATCAAGTATTGAAGCTTATAGCTTGTGTGTTTTGTATTTTGTGTGTTTTTCAATGGTAGTTGAGTTCTGAGTTTTCTGTCTCCTTATATTATTTTCAAGTATATTGTTTGAGTAGATTTAATGGTTAAAAACATTTATTTCTTTTTAACAGGTCATAAGTTCAAATCCACAAGAATAGAGTATTCAATAGACTCTACTGAACAAATAGTTGAGATGAGGGAATTCAGGTATTCAGTTCACTATTCCCTTGCTCTCACAAAAAAATATAGGTTGAGTTCAAGCAATAAAGAGGGAAAGCAACACCTCATATACCTCTCTACATGTGGATGAATCTTGTTGGTTGTTGAGTTCAAGCAATAAAGAGGGAAGGCGACACCTCATATACGCCCCTCCTGGACATGCACCAGACTTCTTTTGCAGCATTAAATGCCGGGTCGTGTAGTGACTAATCCATATTTTTGGAAATATATGACCTCTTTTGCAGCATTAAATGCCGGGTCGTGTAGTGACTAATCCATATTTTTGGAAATATATGACCTGAGGGAGGTTATTGATGGCCTTTTGGATATTGTTGTGTGTAGGAAAATGCATTGTACCCTCTAAAATAAGAAAGTACATGTTTATGCACTGTACTTTTGATATCAATAGTCATCTTATTAAGCGTGGTGTAAAGTTGAATATAGATTATTAATATTCACTTTATTAAGCAACATTAAATGTCGTATAAAGTTAAATATAAATCATCAAAAATATTAAATGTGGTATAAAATTGAATATAAACCATCAACTGAAGTTGGATATATATTATTAAATGTAATCTAATTTAAATTAGATAGTGCATATTCAATCTTACACAATATTCAATTGAATGTTGCAAAAAATTGTTAATATAAACCATCAACTCAAGTGGGATATATATCATTAAATTTAAAGCAATTTAAATAGATAGTGTATATTCAACCTTACATAATATTCAATGTTGCAAAAATATTGTTTTGGACAAAATTTTCCATATTTTAAGATAATTTTAATAAATTAAAAATATACATTAAATTATAATATAAGATAATTCCATTTTAATTGTTTTAAACAAAATTTTCCATATTCTAAAATAATCTTAACAAATTATAATATGAGGTAATTCCATTTTAAGATAGAAAATTTAAATGAATGCTACTTAAAATTTTATATTCCAAAATAACTAACATGTATTAAGGTAATTTAGTTGTTTAAGTACATTTGTTTTTAAATGAGATTTTTTTTTTTGGGGGGCAACATGGTTATTCATCTTCTTGATGCATATACTCTAGGATTTGACGTGCATGATGGTGTTTCATTCTTATAATTAAACTAAATCATTATATACTATAGGATTTGACGTGCATGATGGTGTTTCATTCTTATAATTAAACTAAATCATTAACTTATAATCATAAGGCAATGGTTCACTCATATATTAATGTTTAGATTGCATAAATTACATATTCTAGGGTTTTATTATTATTATTATTAACTAATTAATTAAATTTATTAAACTAACTTTATTGTTTATATTATCAGTTATTTTTATGGTTTCTTTAACTTATGATAGACTTTGTATTCATATTTCTATTATTCCTTAGCTTCTAAATTTTTTATATAGTGACTTTTCAATTATTTTCGACACAGATACATTGCATCAATTTAGTGTCTGGCTTGGCATTAATGCACCAATTTAGTGTTTGGTTTGGCATTATTATTATATTTTATTTTCTTTCTAATCAGTTGGCATGGTTCACCTCATGCTCGACTTGCATGGTTCAACTCATGCGTGACTCCTCTTCTTCTTCTTTGGTTCAACTCATGCTCGACCCTTCTTCTTCTTCTTCTTCTTCTTCTTCTTTTGGTTTGGCATCAATGCACCAAGTTAGTGTTTGGCTTGGAATTATTATTATATTGTCTATCTTATCAGTTTGCATGGTTCAACTCATGCTCGACTCGCATGGTTCTTCTTCATTTTAGTGTCTAGCTTCGTGACTCCTCTTCTTCTTCTTCTTTGGTTCAACTCATGCTCGACCCTTCTTCTTCTTCTTCTTTTGGCTTGGCATCAATGCACCAATTTAGTGTTTGGCTTGGAATTATTATTATATTGTCTATCTTATCAGTTCACATGATTCAACTCATGCTCGACTCGCATTCTGCACAAAAATTCATTTCATTCCCACCTATTAACTTATTTGGTATTTAATTTATTAAATAAATTATTATATTTCATTTACATCTATTAACTTATTTGATATTTAATTGATTAAATGAATTATTTTAAGATATTATTAAGTTGTAAGAAAAAATAATTTTAATTTTATATGTGAATGGAATACAAATTCATTATCTTTTTAACATAAAATTAAAATTAAATTGTATTTAGAGATAATATTTGATCTTATATATGAAATAAATAATACTGTATGAAATAAATAATATCGGAGTATGTTGTTAAGACTCTTCTTTATGTGAAGTCACTCATTAGAAACTTTGTCTTACCTTGTGTGTCGCTATGAAGCATGATGAACATACCTAAAAATTATAGTTGTAACAATCAGATAAAACGAATATTACTAAAAAAATATTAACTTTAGATACATCATGAGTGAGCCTACTAGAGGTACGAGGACGTTGGGAGCATGATGTTGCAAAGTAATGATAATCAATGTCGGGTTTTTCACATGGCGAGAATGGAACGCACACCAACTAAGATCATCA
>ML777024.1:1024531-1039670 GCA_009831015.1 Picea engelmannii
GATTATGAATATATTTTTTTCAATTTTTTTCACTGTATATTTTTTGAGATACCGATATTTCATTTCACCGAATCATAATGTCTGCTGAAAATATTATGTAGTGAGTTTTTTTTTTAAATTAAATAAAATTAGATAAAAATAAAGAAAATGAAAACAAATTATATGAATTGAAAGTAGATTCAATTTTGGAAATGATGGTGTCATTTTGGAAACCAAATTCTCAATGTTTGTAGGAGTCCGCAACCTCTGAAGTTTAGTTATGCTTGGGGCATTTCTCTGGTTTTGGTTTTCAGTTGCAATTTCCTTTTTTTGGCTGAAAATATATTTCGACCGAAAAAATAATTTTTCGGTCGAAAGTATAAAATCTAACGGAATCCGTCAAACTAAACGGTTTCAAGACCTTTCGGCCGAAAAACTTATTCGTTCGGCCAAAAGACTTTTGGACGAATTCCGACCGTCAGAAAATATGAAGCGACACGTCGTGTAGGTTTTTTCGCGCCAAATTGTATAAATAGGATTCCAACTGAACAAATTTAACACAATCCATCAAATGAACAAAAAGATATGAGCTCGAGGATAATGATTTCACAACATTTCTATTACTGATTGCCGCTATATTCTTTTCTTTTTTTCTTTATTCCCTCTGTTCCATAGGCTTAATCGGAGGATCGATATCAATACATGGTGGTTTTTTAAAACACTTAAACAAAGTTTCGAATCATCTTTATGGTTTTTGTTGAATAAGGTAAATGATGTTTGTTCAAGTTTTTATTGGAATAACAATTTATGGGTTGAAAGATAAATGTTAAGCATTTTTTCAAGGTGAAGTCTTTGCTTAATTGGCCCGTAATATTTGGTGATGAGTATAGGACTCATGTTTGTCCTAGCACCGCAGTAGATACCAATCCCACACATTCTCATTCTATATGGATGACTTCATCGAGACACGATCTCTATGAACATTTCAAATCCTTTCGACAACCCTTTCATCCTCATGACCCTCCTAGTGAAACAGGACCATCCGGTCAAACCATGAATCACCGAGTTCATCAGGTTATTAACCCTTATGTTACACCGACACAAGTCCATCCTAATGTTGGACTCATCACCTCTACTCATCTACAAGGCACTTCAATCCCTACCCCAGTTTCTACAAGCTTTTACTCTACAACTTCACATGTTCCACACGATCCTGTTGGGACATCTTTTCACCCGAGAATGCAGACCCCTGTTGGTCAAACACAACCGGCTGGAGGGAAACCACCATCTAACAAACATTTCCCTCCTGGAGGAATACCATTCTATGGCTGGCCTATCCCTCCTGGGGGACATCCCCCTTTTCATGCTCCTCCTGGAGGGCAACCTTTGTTTTCCAGTCATACCCTGGTTGTTAATCAACCGCTGGCAGGGGGGAAACCTTCGTTTGCTGGAAACCCTTCACAATCCTCGCGAGTATCTTTAGGAGGCACTTTTATTCAACCCCATGTTGGGGAGCACTCGTATCATAACCCACCAGGAGGAGTATCAAATCCTGTTCCTTCCGGAACATCTTACGAATAACCTTATCCAGGCGGCATCCCAAACACCACTTGGATTTCTCTAGGGAAAAATGTTTATCCTCCTCATGGGTATAATGTGTATCCACCTTCGGGATCTACTCCTTGCCATTCTCAAGGGAAAAAATGTTTATCCTCCTTATGGGCAAGCAAATCACCCGACCTATAATGCTCAGAACCCACCGAGTTATGCAAATATTTCTCATTCATCATCGAATCTTGCTTATCCTAGTCAGCAACAACCATATGTAGGAGGACCTACTGGTTACAACTATCCACCTAACCCAGTTTATGGTCCTACTGGCGTTCCTATGCCACACCAGTATCATCCGCAAATTAACCGACAACTACCTTTCCTTGTGAATATGGATCTCTCAGACTTGTCTCGGTTAACTAATGATCCTATTTTTCATTCACTAGTTTGGCCATTCATTCCAGCTAAAATTCCTTCTGATATTCTGAAATTTGACAGAAAATCTGGCGAAGATCCAAACAACCATGTGATGACTTTCCATTTGTGGTGTTCATCAAACTCCCTCATGGATGATTCTTTACGTTTGCATCTTTTCCAGCGAACACTCAAAGGCTCGACAGCAAAGTGGTATATTGAACTACCACGTGCTTCTTTTCATAATTTCAATTCCCTTGCCATGTATTTCCTCACGCACTTTCAAATACCTATTCGCTACGAGACGGGTATTGAACTCTTGACCTCCCTTCGTCAAACTGACTCCGTGCATATCTCTGACCATATTCATGAGTGGAGACGACGACGAAGGATGATCAAGGTAATCATTCCTGACATATTATTGGCAGAATGGTTTACTATATCACTTTTACCCCCGATCGCTCGTGATGTCACTATGGGTGGCGTGGTCACAGAGGAACAAGCCATTTCTCAGGATCAGTACTTAGATTTGGTTTATTCACAATCTGGTACTTTGTATGATTTGCTTCCGAATGTTGCTCGAGCTAATACCGATCCATCTAAGCCGTCATCCTCATCTCATGCAGATGGTGTTATCGGTGCCGTCAAAACTCAATCTACTTCCCAATCGACCACACTCTCCTCTACCTCCCCCCAAACTCAGATCTCTAAGGTGAATGTAGTTCAATCTTCCCCTTCACAACAATCCGAAGGTAAGAATAAGACAAAGAATAAATCAAAAAATAACAATGAACAACCAAAAAATCAAGTTCAAACACCTACTACCAAAACGCAAACACAACAGAAACTGAAATTCTCGTGTATCATTTGTGGTGACGATCACTACACTTGAGACTGTCCACTTTGCAAATAAGTGGCCAAAATTTTCCAAGGAAAGTCACAACCTGCTATGCTTACTCAGCCTTTTCCACAGTAGAAATCCATGGTTTCTCAAACCCCCTCTCCTAGGGGCAGTTCTAGCCATCCTAATGATGAGGCCTCGTCAAGCGCACATATTTATATGTTTAATGGGATTAATTTGAACACTCAGTCTAAGACATACGACACACTAGGTAACCCTAACAAAGGAAAATACACTAACAATACTGATACTTTACCGGATCCATCACCATCTTTCGTTAGTATTCCATCGGTTACTCCTCCATCTGGACCACTTCATATTGAGAAACTTGTGTTTGACTCTATCTTACACCCTCCTAAAAGCACTATCTACAAAGCTACCTTTAATCCTAGTTCACATGCCACCCAGAACTACAACGTTGTTGAATATTTGTCTCAAGCACCATGTGCTATGTCTGCGTTAGAAGTTCTACAACACTGCCCCTGTCAACATAGAACACTCTTGGATGCTATTGGCATTGTTGATCCTTAGTTGTCCAACCATATCATGTTTAACCTAGACAATTATGCATCTCGACTCTCCCACCAACTTGCTTTCCAAGTTGATGTTGTTGTTCACAAACAACAAATACACCGAACTATTTTGGATGAGGGAGCCTCGACTTGTGTCATGTCTTTGGCATGTTGGAAAGGTTTAAAATTGCCCGCACTCAACAAATCCCCAAAGATTTTATGTGCCTTCGATGGGAGAGGTTTTCATCCCCATGGGATTTTACAGTCCCTGCCCATCCAATTGGGTGAAAAAACTATTATTGTTGATGTTGAGGTGGTCGATGCTCCCCTCGATTACAACTTGTTACTTGGAAGAAGTTGGTTTTATGCTATGACTATTGTTGCCTCATCGGTTTTTTGATGTGTCCAATTTCCTCATCAGGGCAAAATTGCCACTGTTGATCAATTGGATTTCTGCACGACTGATGCTCGCACTCCCGCTACCAACAATATTCCTTTCTTGGGAGACCACAAGATCACATATGAAAGCATTGGTGTTGGCTTACTGAAAGATTCTAGCCTCATGGGTACCTTCCCTACACCACTTCCACCGACTACACATCACATTGCCACTGTCGATATGATTTCGACCACGGCTTATCAATCTTTGGAATCATCTGACCCTTGGATTGTATTTCGTCCGTTGGAATTCGATGCACTAGGTGACACCATGTCACTTAGTCCAGTCAAAACATCATACGTTTCTATCCAATCTGCTTCTCCCTCGTCAGATGACCAACATCTATTGGCACCTGATGGTTCCTTGATGAAATCACGGTTGAATTCCTTGTCGTCTATGATCAATTACATTTCACCAATTTTTCCCTCGAATGACTCTATCATGGAAATGTTGAGCCTTGACGAGCTGCCTCGGGATGATAACCATCATCAATCCTCTTTTCTTCCCTCTCGTGAAGAAATTCAGGCAGATATACAGTCTATCTCCCCTCTTGATGTTGATTTTCTATCGTCTCCTATACCTTCGACTTCCGATGATTTGGATCCAGTAGTTGACATGGTGATTTCTTCGATAGGGCTATTGGAGCCTGATCTCCTTATCCCTGTCGCGGCCCTCGACATGTGTTCCTTCCAGAGTGATTAACTTCCATCCAGTGAAGATCTCTTGGAATCCATGACCAAGTTTTATCCCTTGACATGGTATCCTTCTAGAGCATTATCCTCTTGGAAGCCATGATCAAGAAGAAGATACGAGAATAGTTTCTCTTCTCTATGGCAAGCTCGTTAAAAAATGAAACAGAGGCACTGAGCATAGTTATTTTCCTGTGTCAAGCTCATTAAAAAATGAACTGGTCACCTATCTTGAACCTTCTCTTCATCCACCCTTCTCATTTTTCTCATCTAGTAGAGAAATTGGTGACAAACTCAAAGTTGATGAATGAATTGAAGCTTGGAGGGCATGTCTCCATCCTTTGATGATCATTCTGGAGTTAAGACTCTAGCTTTCAAGCTGGGGGCATACCGAGCTTAGTCTTTGTTCTTTCTCATGCTCATAAATACATGAGAATGCATCCGGGTAAAATTTTATCTCTTTTTCGGACCTTTATGGATACACGAAAAAGGAACCCCCTGGAGTCTTCTTTAATCTCTTTTTAGACTCTCTAAACATGAAAAAATTGTTGAGTGATATTGCTTCCTTTCCCACTCGTTAAAAGGTTTGAAAAGGCGTTTTTCGAATGATAATTTATCTCTTTTTCGACCTCGCAAGACTAACATTATGAAAAAGGACAACATTGGAGTCTTCTTTAAGTCATTTTCAGACTCTCTAAAAATGAAAAACTACCGATTTTACCTTCTATGAACTCGTGAAAACAATCATGCATTGAAAGGTCCATATGGGACTGAACCCTTACTTCTTCTAGTTTGTTAAACAAAGGAAGAGGAACTTACCAAAGGTGAGTTATATCAAGCATGTGTTGCCCTCCTCAAGCTCATTAAATTAAAAAGAGGTACTCGTCTATCTGGATGGGGGAAAAAATTAAAGGAAGCAAGTCAAGCAGTTTTTGAGAACATTACTAGTAACTCTTAGAGTCTCCCTTGAACACAACACTTTGTCTTTGCATGCATTGTTTATCCACTGAACCTCTGCACTGAGCCAATCCTTTGAGTTTCTTTTACTCCTTTGGGTCACCTAACGTAAGTCACAGCATCCACTGCATCATCAAGTTTTGGTCCATGTCATGTTTCTACTGTCGTGCCTCAGTGTTCAAGGGAAGTATCTGCCTCGAGAGTCAGCCATCACAAATATCTTGTTTCAATACCCATGTCAGTCCATATTCATTTGATCTACCAATTACATCTCTATGTCTATTTTGTGTCGTTGATGGAGGATACATCAAGGCCCTCCTTCGAAAAGTCTATTCTTGTCAACTTCAACACATTATCCGGGAACTAGACTTAGAAACCAATTTGTACCTTGGGACCTGCTTACCTTAATGGTAGGCCTCCTCGCATCTGATAGTGGGTTTACATCATTGAACTCTAATCAGATGATTCCATGAATGTTCGACTTTAGCTCATCTATTCACATTCGTTGGAATGTACTAGGGTACCTTGGAAATCATTGACATCAATGGTGATTTCCCTCACGTTTGTTAACGGTTTACATCATTGACCGATAATCAAGTGGTTTCTGCCATGTTTGACATCAGGACATCTATTCACATGGTTAGATTCGTACTACATCAAGATCGGTAAGAAGACCCTAGGTTGAGTGATCACTCTAATATGTACTTTGCCCAGGTTGCGACGGAGTTTCTCTTGAACATTGACACATATACTGTCACATAGATCCACTTTGTATTGTTCGTGGCTATGCCTTGTCATATCGTAGATCCACTATGTATTCTTCGTGGCTACGATCAGTTCAGGTCATGGGAGTATAGATCCACAGTGTATCTTCAGTGGCTATACCTTTTATCAATATAATTATGGATCCGTAGTGTATTTTATGGTGGCCATATCTTGCAAGTTTTTATCACTCAAGCATAGGTATGCATGCCTTGGGTTTGAAACATGTTATAATATTTGTTGGATGTTTGTGTGCAGCTTCTATCAAGTTCTCTGTGTCTATACCCTTGCTTTAAAGATTTGTAAAGTGTTTCGGCCATCATACTCTCTTGTGACCTCACACTTTAGGGGGCATTTTGTTACACATGAAATTTGCACACCTAGGTACCTCGCCCTAAGTGTCATAAAATGTCGTATAAGTGTCACATACACCTTGACACCATGGAATAACCTATGTCACAATCCCTAGTCAATGTGGAGGAGGGATATATTACATGAAGGAAGAAATACCAAGTATACATGAATTATTATTAATATTCATGGAAAAGAAATGGATTAAGTGTGAGAATCAAGTGCACATGAATTATTATTAATATTCATGAAAAAGAAAGTAATTAAGTGTGAGAATCCACCTCACATTTGGTTTCCTATTTTTTAGCGAAGGTGGAGGATCTCATGGATGGTTGAAATATTTCCTCCTTAAAATCCTTGAGAGATATTTCCCCCCAAAAATCCTTAAGAGATATTTTCTCCCTAAATATCTTAGAGATCCCTTTCTTAGTGGATCTGATGAGAGATCCTCTCCATGGTGGTTAATCCTCCAAATCCTATATAATGAGGGATTTCCATGGAGGAAAGGGGGAATGGAGATTGAGAATTATACCAAACTTATGATCTCATGAGTGGTATTGAAGAGGAGAGGGAAAGAATTGTGAAGAATCTAACTTATGATCTCACGAGGAAGATGTCATTTGGAGCATCATCATTCTATGTGTGGACTATTTGAGCAAGGGTTTGGACAAGGAGAGATTGGTGAAGCTACTACACTACATTTATGGCTATAAGTAACACTTTGTTCTCATCAATATATTCAATGCTTGGCCTATTTCTTTCAAACTTGTACTTGTTCCATATAAGTTTGTCTACATTAGATGGATCTATGTTTTAGCTAATCTCAGTAGAGTAGGAAGTTGTTTGTACTTTTGTTTGTCTTGTAGGATCTACCAAGGGGCTCAAGATCGAAGCACATCCTGGACCTTGTAGGGAAACATGATGTTCATAATGTACATGCTTTCCTCCTTCTCTTTTGTTCATCAGCTTGATTAGATCTAAAAGGAAGTGAATGTCCATGTTAATCACTTTTTGTCTTAGAGTTAAGAGTCTAGCTCTCAAGAGGAAATCTACCTATCTGCAGGGAGATTTTCCTACAACACTTAGCTTCTTGCTTCTCCACGATTTCCAGCAAAGCATCGTTGAGAGCTACGATGATGAAGTCAAAATCATCGGTAGTAAGCACAGTCTTCATATTGGTCATGATGGATTTTGATTTCTTCCGAGAAGAAGGTTTCAGGGGAGAAACCTTCCTCTTCTTCAAGGCATCAACCTTGTCTCTGGGCGGTGTTACTTCGCCTGGATTCTGTTCAGCTTCTTTTCCATTTAGTTCTTCTACTTCGTCATCACCCCCTCAGTCAGGTGATACTGAAGCAGTCTTTCCTGAGGCACTGCTTAAATATTGGACCTCTTCGGTCTTCTTCGTTCTGCTAGGCCCAGGTGTATCATGTTCTTTATGCGTGGTCTCTGGGTATCAAGGTCAAACATCTCTGCAGGGTCTATAGGAATAAGGAGGTATGCAGACCATTCCTTAGTGATCTCCCCCAGGTCTTCTTCCGTGAACTTGTAGTATGACTGAAGTTGCTCCTTATGTTCATCGGCTCACACTATTATGTAGATGAAGTGTCGATCTACACAGAATTTCATCAGGGGTCAGAACCTCTGTAGGGTTTTCTGAGTCATGCGAGGTTCATCTTCGATGGCTCTCCTCAGCTTCAGGTAATAGGTGTGAAAAAAAAAAGTTCCATTGCAAATGTTTGTTCATATCACTCGAGTAGCAAAGGGTAGTGAACTTCGCAACAAGCGGCTCGAATGGTTCAATATCCGGGAAGGTCACACCTTTCGGCATCTCTTAGGAAACAAAGGCGATGAGGATCAGGAGCCAACTAAAGTGAAACTTGTAGCCCTGATCCTATGCTTTGCAGAAGTCTAGTTCCAACTGATTAACTAGGTACTTCACCTAGTTCATCTGTAAGCGTTCCACGCACTTCCCTGCAAGGTCAATGACAAATCTTGTGACTACGTAGGTCTGTTCTTCCTCACTAACTTTTTGACTATTAACTGGCAGGCTAGGTACAGTGCACCATTCTAGATGGAGGCTACCTTGTAGCCTCACGTTCCATTTTCAAAATCACCATATGTATCCTTGATCTTCTGTGCTAGCACGCGATCTGTGGCTTTTCCTGGATAGAACTCCTGTGGTTCGAGTCCTTGCATACATAATATCGTGACCCTATGGATCAACGTTAGATCGACTGTAATACAACGCTCTAGCCATAAGTAACCACCATGGTAACATGAAAGCAATATCTTGACACAGACATTCACTTCCTAGTGCCTTCCGAAGTGTGGCATTACATTTAGCAGGGTGGACTACGCGAGGTTTGTTAGGCTCTAATCTACTGATGTAAATTAGAGTGCAAATGATTGTCAATCCAGTGTTTGTAAGACTTAGAGGAACATCCAAAATATATGGATTTAAAGATAACTTTTATTCTTTAATGGGAATAAACCAAAACCTATTCTAAGGGATTAATATGGAAGAGATTCTAAGCTTCTATTCAAAAGTCCTATTCATAGATCTCATAACAATAATCAACAATTGTTTTCCTAAAGAGTATCAACAGTAAGCATTCAAGAGATGTTCGAACTAGTTCTAAGGCTTATCAATGCTAGAAGGACAAAACTCTTATTCAAGAGATGCATTCATTGTCTTCTTTAATTCATTAGAAACTATCATCAATTTAAATCAAAAGTATTGAAAGCGTAAATTACTCAAAAATCATTCATGATTATCCTAATACTTGAAAGCAAACTACACATTGAATTCTTATTCAAGAAATCATTCAGAACATGAGTAAGGCTTAGAAACATTAAGCATTCTACTTAAGTATGGAATTCATATAACTACAGAAAAGAATAAACTCATCTACATCAAGATCTAATCTAAAACATGTATCAAAGATTACTTGAAAAGAACATAAAGGAAGAGTGTACTAGTTTGGCAAAGGGGGCCCTCCAATGCTTCACTTGTACAATTGAGTTGTATCAGATAAGAAAGAGCTCCAGTAGCATTTACATCATCATATCATAGGAATTATCAAGAAAAAAATGCAGAACTGATCTCAAGATTCCAAATTCCAAAGTTTCTTCATTCACATTCAAGGGTGTCATACTAGTCTATGATTTAGAGTATTTATACAAGAGTTTTAAAACTAATAATGCTAATAAATCTCCTAAAGATCATGATCAGATCCATAATATATTCTAGGAAGTTCGAATTCCCCCTCCATATCCATAATATATGAACAAATCCCACGAAAATCTAAAACTGTCCATGATTTAAGGCTAAAACACGGTATTTTCTGCTGAAGTGGCCCTATTTGACCAGCGTTGACCAGACACCTAGAAGGCTTAGATCTCGAAGTTAATAGCTCATCATCCATCCTTGTGCATCAAGGATCACGACCCAAGTCTCATATTTTTCCCAGGTCTCCTGCAAGTACACGAACCTAGGAGCAATTACGGGATTTAGTCAAATCCTGTAATTTCTGATAAATTTTCAATTTTAATGCCAAAAATTAGAAAAATCAATTCTTAAGATAAAGAATGATAAATATACCTTGCATAAGTTGTTTTATGGAAAATATGGAATGAAATGGAGGAAAAATGGATGGTTATAGAGGCAAAAGTGTAGTTTATAGAGTAAAAAGGAAGCATAAAAATGTACTCAACATCTCCCCCAAGAGGAAGTCTTTGCATGTTCTCATGCACAAAAATGTCCTTGAACCTTTGTCAATGATCTTCTGCCACCTCTGTTGCCTACAATAATGTCTCCACATTAACTTGAGCTATATGAAGAGCTTTCATTCTTTGATATTTTTCTTTATACGCCTTCTTCTGTTGAAACCACTTATAGGCCTGTTTGGAGATTAATTTGTTTTTCTTTTGAAGTTTCTTGTTCTTTTTCTTCAAGGTTTCATTCTCCTCCTGTGTTTTATGGCTTTGAGTCCTTATCATTTCATTTTCTGTTTTTATGTATCTTTCCAGGACTTCAATTTCCTTGATTTTTTTCTTCATTTTCTTTATTTTCTTGTTTTTCTTATCAAGTTCTAATGTGGACCCACCAACCACTTCTTCTATTTGAGTTTCTTCTTTCATGTATTTAATTAAATTTTCCACATATTCTCTCATTCGCTCATATGTGGAAGTTTCGTGTTCTTCAAAACCATCATTTTCCAATTATTGTGCCTCCAGAGTCTGAATATGTGCATACTGTGTTTGTTGTGCTTCATCATCAGTTTCTTGTATTTGCCCCCTTTGAACTTGTTGGCATTTCCTTGATTTTCTTTCATATGTGGTAAAAATCTTGTCTTTTTCCTCAAATTATTTCTCCTTTTTCACCATGCTTCTTGTTCTTCACCTCCCCATAGGCAGTTTTGAGCTTGTTGCCTCGGGGTTATGTATTTCTTCCTCATCATCGGTCATAACCAAAATTTGTTCCTTTTCTTCTTCCTCCTTTATTGTTTCAAAACCATTTTCAATGATAAACTGCTTCCAAGTCAAGTTTTTCTTCTGTAGTTCATATATGATGATCATTTTAATAAAGCCACAATGATATAAACTCTTTTCTGTATTCCTCCCTTGTTTCTTGACAGCCTTAGACATCTTAGAAAGGCTTTGCAGTAGAAAATAAGGCATGTTGATCTCAGAGTCACCTTTTAAGTGTTGTAGCAGTTTAATGTGATATAGGTAGATGATGTTAAATCTACCCTCACAAGTTATAAACTTATGTATGAGATATGCTAATTCATACCAAGGATGAATCAATCAACTCCTTGGGATTCCGTTCTTCCAATTTACTGCTGCCACCCTAGATCTGGAAATAAAAGATTCCCATGATTTATCTTTGAAATGCTTAGTTTTGAAATATCTTTCTCCTATTTGAGGAAGTCCAGTGACATGTGCAATGATATCTTCAGAGATTCTAATGGTAAGGTTTCCAACAGTAGCCCTTTCCCCATCAAATGAGTGAGCAAATTCTAAAGAAACTTCTTCACAAGATCCATCAAATTTCTCAAAGAAACCTATCCACTATTTTTGCTCCAGAATTTGTATACAATCCCTATGAATTTTTGATGTAACAAGCTTCCCTGGTTCATATCTAGACACCATTCTTCCAAGTTTTAAGAACAAGACCTTAAAATATTTCCACTGTTTATAAAAAGGAGGTCTAAAAGTTTCAACCCTGCAATTTCTTTGACCAAGATTTTTTAAACTTGCAGACTCTGTTTGGATTTAATTCTATGCATGGTCTTCAATAAAAAATTTCTGTTCAAAAGCAAAGGAAATCTCATATTTTTCAAATTTCTAAGCTGCTCTCTGTTCTTCAATCAAAAAAAAAATTATGCAAGGGTATACCTAGTAATTTGATAAAAAGTCCTAGGCTTCTTGTTGAATTCCATCTCAATTTTCCTTCTTACAGTCGGCCTCTGCTAGAAATGAACTATCTCGTTTTCAAAATGTACCATAGGAAGTCGAATTTTGCACTTAGCTGTACCGTTATTTGAGTTCGAACTTACCTTCACTGGCCGACTCCTACTTCAATACGTTCTCTTGTCTTTGATCATGACGTATCTCCTTCAACTTCCGCGTTTTCTTCCACAGGGCGAGAATGTTGTATGTTGATAGTGAAATTGTCAACATACAATTCATTTTTTATCAGAGATTTTGGAATATGAAGGCTTAGGAGGGAACAATTTGCTAGAGCGTAGGGATTTGGAATGGCGCTAGCGTGTTGAAACAAAGCATGTGTTTTGAAATGGAGGTAAGTATACATAGGAGTGCGTCGATGGTTCAAGTCTGGGGAGCGTTCAAGTGAGACACAGCAAATGAAAAGAGTTTGAGTCGTATCACTTTTATGAAGAGAGAAAAATCATTGGAGGAGACTTAGACAAGGGTTTTATCATTTTTATTTTTTTTAAAAATGGGTTTGTACAACGATCATAGCTGAAGGTGTTGTTGTATTTGTACCTTTGTACTTTCCCTCTTCATTGTAATCATCATAAGAAATGTTTTTTTTTTTAAATTTGTTCATTTGACTTATAACTCCCTTAATTCGTTTCCTTGAGTGACCATACTCTTCATCAAGCATGAAACCTTCTTCTTATGACCCCTTTTTTTAAATGTATATGAAAACAACCTTTTATCTATGCAAACAACAATTTAGTCTGTGTGTATGCAACTTATGTCTTCATAAACATAGCATTTTATAGCTCAAAAACAATGTGTTTGAATTTGAAACCCAATCCTTTCCTTATAACTCCCTTGGAAACCAAAATTGGTTCATTTGAGTACCATTTTTTATGCTTTTGAGGGTATATGAAAATGGAGTGATGAAAAGATGATGTAGGGGAAAGGAAAGATAGGATATTTATCATTGCTTAGCTTATGAAGATTTTTCCAAATTCAAAGCATTAAAAAGGAAAATATATACTAACTTGTTTGTTCATTGTGTTTGCCTGATTGAAGCTGGATGGAATGTTGTTGTAAGTCTTCAATTTTGATAAATTTCCTCTTTTATTTCTTTTTCTTAGTATCCTAGGTCCCTCTGCTGAATGAAATTGATACTCTTCTCAGGTCCCTCTGCTGAATGAAATTGATGTTTTTCTCAGGTCCCTTGCTAAATGAAATGGATACTTTTCTCAGGTCCCTCTGCTGAATGGAATGTATACTTTTCTCAGGTCCCTCTGCTGAATGGAATGTATACTTTTCTCAGGTCCCTCTGCTGAATGAAATTGATATTTTTCTCAGGTCCCTCTGCTGAATGGAATGGAGACTTTTCTCAGGTCCCTCTGCTGAATGAAATTGATATTTTTCTCAGGTCCCTCTGTTGAATGGAGTTCCTTTTTGAAATGCATGTTGTCATATGTAGAAGGCTTGAAAGGTTTTCAAAAATGTATACCTTATCCCCCTCAGCCTTATTGATTGACTTGTACTCAAGTCTCAGAGATAAGTATTTGTAAAACTTTTGAAGCTGTAAAATGAAACTAGAAGTTAATAATGAAAATATGTTTTTTTATTTTTTTTTGAAGAATTTTGATTGGCCAATTTTACTTGGTTTTCCAATGAAAATTCGAGTTTATATTGTGCCATTTTCCTGGATTTTCACAACTAAACTCCCTTTTTTTCTTTTTTCTCCTTTTTATGTTTTTTTATATATATATTTTTATTTTTTTATTTTTTATATATATATTTAAGGAGAATGTGAAGGAGAGACATGATTATGTCTGTCCAACACTTCCATCTCATTCTGTTGAGATATCTACTGCAGAAAGTTTTCCTTGTTTACAGGCTTATTGTAGAGCTTTAGCCTATGTCCATTGACTATGAATGAACTTGCCTCATCATCTATTGTTTGTAGTTTGACTGGGCCATTGTCATATACCTCTGCAATCTCATATGGACCAAGCCAATGAGTTGTAAATTTAGCTTTGAAATCTTTGAATTTTGAATCAAATAACAAAGCCCAGTCTCCTACTTTGAATTGTTTCTTCTTGATGTACTTATCATGCCAATGTGCCCTTTGCTGTTGTATCAAACTGTTGTGGCCAACTGCTGCCTGTCTCATCTCATCCAATTGATTTAATTGCATGATCCTCTCTTTTTGTGCTCCGGAAAGATCTATTCCTAAATTAGTTGCTAGTTTAAAAGTATGAATTTGAAATTCTATAGGTAACAAAACTTGCTTACCATAGACCATTTGATAAGGAGTGAACCCAATATTGTTTTTATAGGTGATTCTGTATGCCCATAATGCTTCTTGAAGCTTGTCTGACCAATCTTTTCTATGTATTTGGACTGTCTTGGTCATGATTGCTTCTAAAGTTTTGTTAGTAGATTCCACCTGTCCATTTGCTTGTGGATGATAGGGTGTAGATTTCCGATGCTTGATCTGATATTTGCTTGCTAAGTCTTTCACCCTTTTCGAAGTAAACTATGCTCCTTGGTGTGTTACAATCTCCCGGGGTACTCCAAATCTGACAAATATTTCTTTAAAGAGGAAGTTGACCACTGACTGTTATGTGGCTCTCACTAATTCTTTGGCTTCCACCCACTTTGTAACATAATCAGTACATACTAAGATGTGTTGCTTCCCTTTTGATGGTGGATTTATTGGACCAATGAAATCAAGAGGCCATTTTTCAAATGGCTCAATGTGAACTTGTGGTTTGAGAGGCATCTCATCGGTTGGAAGTGGCTTTCCCATCCTTTGGAAACTATCACAACTTCGGACATATTTCTTGGAATCTTTGAAGATGGATGGCCAATAATACCCTAAATTGAGTGTTTTGTATGTTGTCCTCTTATCTGCAAAATGACCACCACAAGGTTCATCATGGCAAGCTTTTAATATTTCTAAAATCTCATCTTGTCTTACACATCTTATAATTATGAGGTCGTATCCTGTATAAAAGAGATCTCCATCAATCCATGTGTATCTAGCACTTTGTTTAATTATCTTTTTCTTTTCTTTGGATGTGAGAGAAGGAGGTAACATCCCTGATGATAAATAGTTGGCTATATCAGCATACCATGGAGTTAT
>ML777025.1:53443-90185 GCA_009831015.1 Picea engelmannii
CCCTCCTTCTCTTCCTCACAAGTCTCAAGTGAAGAATGAATCTCCAAAATGCCTTTACCCTCACTTTAGCCTCCTCATGCCAACCCTAAAAGATCAATGGCCTAGATTAGATCTAGCCAAGTCTAATCAATGGGTGAGATCAAATCCAATAATCTCACTAAGGAAACCCACTTTCCTTAGTTGCTTTATGTCTATTAATTCACCCACATTGTGAATTAATTGTCACTTTATGACTTAAGTGACATATTTCACTTTTGACTTAAAACTCCTAAGTCAAAGTGAAATTAGAATCATAAAGTAATGAACAAGGGTAATAATCTTCCCCCTTTGTGCTTAGAGACTCATAAGCACATGGGGACCACTTTCCAAGGTATCCAAATCTCAACAATAATAAAGACAACCATTCATTGATGGAGCAGTCATAGGTCCACAAAGATCAAAATGAATAAGATCTAAAATACCATTAGATTTTCTATTGCTGTGAGGGTAAGCTTTCTTTGTATTTTTACCAAGAGCACAGCCTCTTCAAATACTATCATGCTCAAATGAAAAAACTGACATACCTGTTACCATCTTTTGCAAACCTGGGAGAGCTGAGGTTGAGATGTCCAAACCTTCTGTGCCATAGCTCGTAGGGGTTTATCATCTCGTGAGCTAATGCTTGAATAACTTGACTAGTGACTTTGTAATGTCCACCCTCTTGAGTTCCGATTGTCATGGCTGAGCTCAAACTCCCATTTGAGGGCCACATAAGAGCCTTCCCTTTGGAGAAGGCTACTGAGTACCCTTTGCTTTCTAGCACTGCAACTAAGATAAGATTTTTCTTTAATCCAGGAACATAAAGAATTTCATCTATATGAAATACATTACCTATCTGAAGCTGAAAAGATGCTGATCCAAACCCTTTGATGTCATAGGTGCCATCATCACCCAATTCTACCTTCACATTGAACTTCATATCTCGATAGTTCACAAGGTTCTGTTCGAAGCTTGTCATGTGTTTGGATGCCCCACTGTCCACCAATCAACCTTCTTCCGACTTGGTGGTAGTACCGGAGAGGGATGAGACAAGATAACATTCTTTGCGTTGTTCTTGCTCTTTAGTAACAACGCTGGTTCTTCTTCTTTGAGGCTCTTCTTCCTCAGTTGCAACTGAAGCATGGAACCTGCCTCTCTGCTTATGTTGTGAAGGAGGGTTCCTGTAGTCTTTTGCATAATGACCTAGCCTTTTACAGTTAAAGCATCTTATTTTAGATAAATGAGAGTGCTTACCTGGGGGTTTCTTACCTTTGCCTTTGTGCTGAGGAAACTTCTTCCATCTCTTGGCTTTGATTGAAAGAGCATGATCTCTTACTATTGAAGGTTCATTCCTGCTTTTAAGTCTACCCTCTTCTTCCAAGCAATCATGCCATAATCTCTCGAAGTTGGGTTGAACTTCTCTTCTGTTGATTGAAGAGAGAAATGTCTCTCATGAGTCAGGAAGACCATCTACTACTGTTTGTACAAGGTCATCTTCATCTACTGCAATTCCAATTGCTGTAAGCTGATCTCTTGTTTGGGCAATTTTGGAAAAGAAGGCAAAGATAGTTTCATCCTTTCCCATTTTCAATGTACGTAGTTGTTTCTTCAAGATCCTTTTTTGAGTTGGGGCCTTCTTTTCATATAGATTTGCTAGGGCATCAAAGAATTCCTTAGTTGTCCTCAGATGACCAATAAGAAGCATCATGCTGTCCTTAACTGAGTCAAAGATGACCCTCTTGGCTTTGGCCTGCGTCTTCTTATATGCTGCCTTTCCTGTATTTGAAGTAGGTTCTTCTATCACCCTGGTAACCAGTTCATCCAAGTCACCTTCTTCTGAGATATTAAACACCCTAGTCTTCCAAGAATTGAAGTTTGAAGCCCCTTCAAGCCTATCTTCTGCTTTGACTGAAGATGAAGCCATACTTAAAACAATATCTATTATAAAACAAGCTTACTGCTGATCTGCAAAACAAACCCTTAGATGTGGATCTACTCAGGCTCAAAAGTCTACCACAATAGAGCTCTGATACCATGATAGAATATAAGGGAAAACTAGAACAAAGATATCTTTTTAAATTTGTTCACTACTGTAGATATAGATCAGCAATAAAAACAATATTTCTGAAGTAGATTAAATACAGAAATAAATACACATAGAAAACAATACATCAACAGATCTGATTATTAGCAATACAAAAACAATTCTGAACATTAATATAAACAGATCTGAAAATTAACAAAGCAAAAACTGAACATTACCTTTACCTTAGATGTTTGCTGTCCTCTTTTATGTATGCTCAGAAAGAAGCCAATAATGGTCATGGATCAAACCCTCAAGGGTTTGATCTCATCATGATCTATGTGAACATTTTTGCCAAGAAGAACTCAAAGACAAATCAACATACTAAACAAGAAGTAGGGCTGATGTAAAAACCCCAAAGACCAAAAAAAAAACTCAATGCTGATATGAAAACCCCAAACAGCCCAATCAAAATCTGTCCCAAACTTTTAGGACTGCAGTAGCAAATTTGCAGCCTAAGACAACAGATTTAGGGCTGTCATAACAGGCCCTAAATGCTGTAGATGAGGAGGGACAGCAGTAGCATGAGAGGTGTAGCAGTAGCAGCCAAAGAGAGGGCAGTGACAGCCAAAGGAAAGACACAACAGCCAAGTAAGAAGTACGACAGCTAAGAAGGAGGCAGTGGCAAGCTTGTAGAAGAGGACTGTGGCACCTAGACAGTAAAGGGAGAAGGCTGAACTAGCTGTAGCAGCACGAGGAAGAGGGCCGCACCACAAAAGGAGACCAGCCACACCTTTACACCAGCATAAGGACTTCAAAAACAACAAAGAGAAGAAAGCACAAGTAGGTCGAACCTTCTAACAACACTAGAAGAACCCTCCAAGCAGGTGTTAAATTTTCACTATGCTAGGCTCAAGCATGAGGTTTATTTCATTTTAGTCATGTACTTGAACCATAAACAAATGCAGCTACACGATTCACAATTGCTGCAATAACCAAGATCACAAGAAGAAATACCATGCACAAGTACACAAGAAATATCCTGGGAAAACCCTTCTCAACGAGGGAGAAAAAATCAACAATCCTTTGCTATATTCTCAAGAGAAGATCCTCCAACCATGAAACCCTAATGCACACAAGAGGGTGCTTTACTTGCTTGAAACTTGCGCCCAAGAGAGGTGCGCACTTCAGCACTAGAAGATGTACTCGCTGAAATTTCCAAATGACAAGTGACTTGTGTGTTTCCTCACTGGGGAAATCACCTTTATTTATACTAGATTGGACAGACCAAAAGTGGTGTCTATTGGCACAAGAGGGCCGACCTTGATAACTCAGAAAATAATTAATTATTACAACAAACATTAATTATCTTTCACACATGGTGGAGCCGACCTGTATCCTTTACATCACAATTAGTGTTATAGGTAAATCCCACTCTCAGACAATATAGCAAGGGATCTCACACATCCACTAGTGCTCAACCACTAGGGGCACATCCACCTGTGCTCAACCACAGTGACGTCCTACTCAACAGATCTCTATCTCATTGAGTCCACAGGAGAATCATCTGGAGTACCATATCAAGTCTGACTCAACTGAGTCCACAAGGCAGGAGACCACACGTCATAACAACTTAGTCCAGAGTCTGACGCACACCCATCACATGGGCACCTTCACCCCGCACAGGGGTACACATTGTCTCATCTCAATCTAGAGAGGAACGACACACCCATCTCATGGGCATCCTCACCCCACACAGGGGCACACATCGTCTCATCTTAGTCCAGAGAGGAACGACACACCCATCTCATGGGCACATCCAACTCATGGGCTCTCTCACATGCCGACTCACTCAGTCTGTGTCCTGGAGGATGTCTCACGAAGCTGTAATCATCAACACTCCCTCTTAGCTAGGGAGGCATTCTCCACCAGCCCAAGTCTCTCACGGAAGTACTCGAACTTCGTCTTGGCAAGCGGTTTGGTGAAGATATTTGCAATCTGCTCATGTGTAGGAAGGTACTGCACATGTACTTCTTTCCTCTGCACCATGTCTCCGATATAATCATATTTTATCTCAATGTGTTTCGATCTATCGTGAAACACAAGATTCTCAGAGAGCTTCATACAACTTTGGTTATCACAATGAATAATGGTAGGATCCATCTCATGATCAAATAAATCTATCAAAAGCTTGTGAAGCCACACTGCTTCGCGGACTGCCACACTCAATGCTATATACTCTGCTTCTGTAGTACTCAAGGCCATAGAGCTCTATTTCCTGTTGCACCAGGAAACCATGGCAGATTCCAAGGTAAAACAACAACCGGATGTGCTCTTCCGGTCCACTGCGCTCCCTGCCCAATCTGCATCGACATATTCCTGCAAACTCAAGTCTACACTGGAGGCATATCTTAGGCCATATCCAACTGTGCCTCATAGATATCTCAATACATGCTTCACTGCTATCCAGTGAGTCTGTCTCGGCTAACTCATGAACTGACCAAGTACATTCACTGCATAGCATATATCGGGTTTGGTGTTAACCAGATACATCAATGATCCAATCAGTTGTCGGTACAAATGTGGATCAATCTCACCTGAATCGGTAGAAGCATCATTCATTTTCTTCAAATCCATCACCATCGGTGTAGGCATGGATTTGCACTCTGTCATACCGAACTTCTTTAATATCTCCACTGTGTATTTTCCTTGACTCAGGAAAATCTCATTAGTCCTCTACCATACTTCTAGTCCCAATATGTAGTGCATCATACCCAGATCCTTCATCTCGAATTCATAAGTCAATGTTTGCTTGCATTCAACAATAAGTCTTTCTGAACCGGTGAGGAATAAGTCATCCACATTCAGGACCAAGATTAGGCACTCGTTACCAAGAATATGATAATATAGGTTTGGACCAACAAAACTCTTGCTGAAGCCCAAACTCATCAAGAATCCATCCATCTTCTCGTACCAAGCACGAGGTGCTTGCTTTAGTGCATACAAGGCTTTCAACCTGCACACATGAGTTTTCTCGTCATGCATCATGAATCCTTCTGGTTTCTTGAAGTAAACTTCTTCATCAATCTCACCATTGAAAAATGCTGTCTTTACATCCATCTGATGTAGTTTCCAACCCATGGATGCAGCTAGTGCAATGATGGTACGGATGGAAGTGTATCGGGCTACTGGAGCAAATGTCTCCTCATAGTCAATTCCCTCCACCTGTGAGAATCCTTTGGCTACAAATCTTGCTTTGTATTTCTCGACACTTCCATCAGCTACATGTTTGATCTTATAGATCCTACTTGGAAGTTACAGACTTCCCTTCTGGTCTCAGAACAATATCCCAGACATCATTTTTCAAGATGGACTGATATTCTTCTGCCATGGCATCTTCCCATACCTGCTGACCTGTCGCTTCTCCATGACAAGAAGGCTCAGAATCAATGATGTGGCTCATGGCTGAAAAGTAGCTCGAAAATCTCTTTGGTCTCTTGCTCTCTCGAAATGTGCCTCAAGGAGCTACATGTCCCTCTGCCTCCTGCAGAGTTTATCGAGCCTAAGTAGACCTTTTATGGCCTATTGCAATGTCTTTGGGAACACCAATTGGAGCAACTGGATCAACTGGATCGACTGGAACAATGGTTGTCTCCCTTTGAGCTGTTGAAGGGGAGAAGGTATTGCCTCTTACTTCTTCTCAAATAGTTTGACTCCTCTGAGTCAAGTGGCTCCCTCTGAAGTCTGAAGGATAGACATCTTCCTTTTTCTGTTTGCTAATCTAAAGGCATCTCATGTCTTCTTAAGTCCTCTATTGACTCTACAGTACTTTTGTTGGCCTCCCGTACTAGGATAATAACCAAGATGATCTCCCATAGGGATAACTATCAAAATGGCCTCTTGTACTAGGATAATAATCAACCAAGAAAAATTGGACTCCCGTACCAAGGATAATGGTCCAAGTCAAGAGGGCTCCCACACCAAGGATAATACCCTTCATTATCATAATGCAAGCAACTACATGTTTAATCAAATAAGGAAAGTAGTACAAAAACTTACCCTAGTCTACTGTCATGCTCAATCTTGTATTTGTTTTTAGAGGAAGTAATCCTCATCTCTCACGTCTTCAACTTTCCGAGGTGGGTTTGGATCCATGTCAATTGTGGAAGCATATTGTCTTTCTTTCTTCTGGGTAGGACAATTTCTCGCAATGTGTCCATACTTGTCACATCTGAAGCACTGGATCTTTGACATTTCTTTTCTCTGATAACCCAAATTCTTCTCGTTCTTGAATGTTTTCCTGAAGTTTCTTTTATTTCTTCCTCCTTTCTTTGTATGAAGTGCAAGAGCATCACTGTCATCATGAGGGGAGTCTTCCACTCCTCTAGCTATAAGTCTGATTTCTTCCTGGGTACAGTTTGTCCATAGTCGATCAAAAGTAGGTAGATGTTCTCTGCCACTGATACTTTGAAGAAATGGTTCCCAATGTTTTGGAAGATTATTGAGAGTGGCCAAAACAAGTTCTCTGTCTGATATGATTTCTCCAATGGCACCTAGCTGATCTCTGATCTCTGACATCTTCATGAAGAAGGTAGCCACGGTGTCACCTTTTGTCATCTTGATATTTTGAAGTTGGCCCTTTAATGTAAGAACTTTGAGGGTGTTGTTACTCTCAAACATATTCTTCAATGCTTCATACATTTCATAAGTTGTCTTCATGTTGGCAATACGAGGAAGGAGATGATCTCTTACTGAGTAGATGATTATTTTCCTTGCCTTGACGTCATCTTCCTTCCTTTCTTCCTTTTCTTCATTGGTAGCTGTCTCGGGTAAACCTTTTTGTATCACCCACAATAAGTCTTCCTCTTCAAGGGTGACTTGAAGTCTTGACTTCCAGGAACTGAAGTTGCTTGATCCATCAAGCCTATCTTCCACCAAGGTTCTGTTCTTCATATTTTTAGATTCTTAACAAACCCTTGCCAATTGGGCTAGAAAACCTAATGGCTAGGCTAGGCTAGCAAACTTAGGTTTTGTTGGGCTTATGACTGCCAACAATAAGCCTTGAAAGTCAGAAGAACACTGGTGAGTTGAAAGGCTCCTTCAATGAGCTGCAAAAACCCTAAATCTGAATTTTCTGCAGAAAATTGCGAAACCCTAGGGCCAAAAATCCAAAATTCTCGGAATTGCAATCTGAAGCTTGTTGGAGGTGCGTTGAAGGAGGCCGTACACTCCATTACAATTTTTAGACCAAACACTCAAGTATAAGGTGTTGAAAAAGCAAACAAGAGAGCGGAATTGCAAAAACCCTAGAAGGCCGTACAAAATTGCAGAAAAGGAGGATGGCTGGCTTTAATGCTTGTGCAATGGGTTCTTCAAGACCTATGGTCTGATACCATGTTGAATTTTGACTATGCTAGGCTCAAGCATGAGGTTTATTTCATTTTAGTCATGTACTTGAACCATAAACAAATGCAGCTACACCATTCACAATTGCTGCAATAACCAAGATCACAAGAAGAAATACCATGCACAAGATCACAAGAAATATCTTGGGAAAACCCTTCTCAACAAGGGAGAAAAACCCAACAATCCTTTGCTATATTCTCAAGAGAAGAGCCTCCAACCATGAGACCCTAATGCACACAAGAGGGTGCTCTACTTCCTTGAAACTTGCGCCCAAGAGAGCTGCGTACTTCAGCCCTAGAAGATGTACTTGCTGAAATTTCCAAATGACAAGTGACTTGTGTGTTTCCTCAATGGGGAAATCACCTTTATTTATACTAGACTGGACAATCCAAAAGTGGTGTCTATTGGCACAACAGGGCCAACCTCGATAACTTGGAAAATAATTAATTATTACAATAAACATTAATTATCTTTCACACATGGTGGAGTCGACCTGTACCCTTTACATCATAATTAGGGTTACAGGTAAATTTTACTCTCAGACAATATAGCAAGGGATCTCACACATCCACTAGTGCTCAGCCACTAGGGGCACGTCCACCTGTGCTTAGCCACAGGGATGTCCTACTCAACAGATCTCTATCTCACTGAGTCCACAGGAGAATCATCTGGAGTACCATCTCAAGCCTGACTCAACTGAGTCCACAAGGTAGGAGACCACACGTCATAACAACTCAGTCCAGAGTCTGATGCACACCCATCACATGGGCACCTTCACCCCACACAGGGGTACACATCGTCTCATCTCAATCTAGAGAGGAACGACACACCCATCTCATCTCAATCCAGAGAGGAACGACACACCCATCTCATGGGCATCCTCACCCCACATAGGGGCACACATTGTCTCATCTCAGTCCAGAGAGGAATGACACACCCATCTCATGGGCACACCCAACTCATGGGCTCTCTCACAGGCTGACTCACTCAGTCTGTGTCCTGGAGGATGTCTCACGAAGCTATAATCATCAACAGTAGGTCGCACCAAAACTCAGACCAAGAGAAGTGTGAGTGTGAGAATGTAATAAGAGAGTGAGGGGTGAGATTCCTTTTATAGTATAGGAAGGGGTTAGGGTTAGGTTTAATTAAAAACCTAATATTTAAAATAATTAATAAAAATAATAATTAATATTTTAAATTAATAAAAATATTAATGAGAAAGTAAAATAAGTCAAAGTGACTTATAAAAGACCAACACCACATTAAACAAGAAGGGGAACGAGATTCAAGCAAGGGGAGGCTACAAGACAAAGTCAAAGGGGTCTTCTTCAATGGTAAACTGTCCACATAAGTCTCATGATAACTTATAAGCTTTTATCATCCTTGCATAAGAGGAAAAATCAATGATGTGGTCATGTCCATCTTCTAGTTGCTCCTAGGTCTCATGGACCATCCCGGAAGAGAAGAAGAAGATCATACTTCATCATATCTTGGTACTCAACCAAGGACCACCTGGTCCCAGACCAGGATACCCCAAAACACATCTGGGGGCCCTAGAACACATCTAGGGTCTTTATCCACCAAGGTACAAGAACAAGGATCAACCCAAGCGTTTAAGCAAGGATTCCCTGGAACACATCCAGGGGCCCTAGAACACATCTAGGGACTTATATCATCAACCACCAAGGAACACATCCAAGGATCAATCCAAGCACTGAGCAAGGATTCCCTGGAACACATCCAGGGGCCCTAGAATAAATCTAGGGACTTGCTGCTTGGTCCTTGACCAAGAACCCCGACAATACACTGGGGGCCCTTACTAGGGTCTTTTGCCATGGCTCTAATTGCTTGGTCCCAAACCAAGAACCCCAGGAGTGTACTGGGGGCCCTAGATCTCAGCTAGGGTCTTATACCATCCTGCCGGAGAATGGCTCTTGCAGCTGCATTAATTTCAACATGGCCTAAAGAGGTCATGCACCATATGTTGTCCGCTTGTATGGGTAAAACAATGGTCGAGGGGCACACCACTAAACAAAAGAACCTATATTCCATACTCGTAGCATATATGGTATATGCCCCCCTAGTTACCAGACTCTTCCGAGTCCTAGTTGACTCTACTATTTGAGGAAACCCAGTCGAGTGAGCTCTTCCAAGTCTAACTTTGCCATGAGTTATACTCACAATTTTGACTTGCATGTCAAACACTAGTCATTTTGACATGGTGAATTTGACTCAGGAGACTAACTGACTTGATGAGTCTGATGAGTTAGACTTACTGATCTGTCTGTAAAAGACACTGAAAAACATGAAGAAGCACTCTTTTTGCTCATTTTTCTGAGCTGATTTCACAATAGACAACCAATAGACTTGTCCTCTGTCCAAAAGCGCTTTGTAGTTTATAGTATCATCTATGTACATTGAAATGAGTCATTGAAGATTTGCAGCTTATGGAAATTGGAAATTTTACTGGAAAATATATTTTTCACTGATATTTAGTGTATTTTAATATTATTTTATTTCCTGTGTCAAATCAATCGTTTTTCACGAGTTCAAGTCTAACTCTTACTCTTCAGCGTTGTCAGGTCATTCTCCAGGTCGAGTCTGGTGACTTTGCCCTTCCATTCTGCCATGTATACTGTGTCAGAGTTTTGGATCTGTTTTTAAGAACTGGCACGCCACATTGTCTCAAATGATTTGGTTCTTTAATCCTGATATGAAAAAATCAGTCAACAAAAGTATAAAATCTGAATTCAAATTTAATGAATGAAATTGGAAATAGATTCGTATATATGAACCAGGACTGTTTTGGTTCATGCCCAAACAATTTAAGATCATAACAATCACTGCTTACCATTTGAAGAGGCTTTTGGTGATTAGTGCAAAGGTCATATAGAATAATATGTAGAGGAAAGGAAAAATGTGAATTCTCTAAACTTATTAGCTAAGTGAAACTTTGTTGATTATTGGCATTCTTGAGATTAGTTTCCATCAGAATCAATAATGGAGAAAAGTGAAATGTGTGACTGTGTCATGCTTTTTATTACTTGTGTTGTCATCATTTTTGTGGGAAATAGGAACGACAAGCTCTCTGCATTGTGCATAAGTCTGAAGTTTTCTGTGTAGTAAGCTCTTAATAGTTTTGAAGAATTCATTTTACTGATGTGGTTGTACCTTTGCAGAGAACCCCAACAGAAGCAACTGCCCCGGAGCTTGCCAGGTTACTCTACTGGCTGATGGTGGTTGGTTACAGCGTTCGAAATATTGAAGTTCGCTTTGACATGGAGCGTGTGCTTGGGATGCCACCAAAACTTCCTGAATTACCTCCTGGCGAAAACCTTTGATTAGCATAGAAGATTTAAATTTGTCATATAGGTGTATAATTTAATTTGTGTGTTCACGATGTTGATCCAAGCCATAAGTTGAAATATAATGCCATTATTATGCATGGGCTTTGCTTTCTAACTAAAGTTCAACAATGTTATTGAACAGAAAATTAAAAAATGTGTCCACCATTTTAGGCCCAACACATGAAGTAGCAGCCTTAGAGCATTACGCCTAAGTAACAACACAAACATTGTAGGAAAAGGTGCCTACAGTGTCATGCACAGTTTTTATACTTACGTTGAAGTTTTATAAGTGCCGTGTGCCATGTTTCTCTTCTTTGGTTTCAGGGAAGCAGCTTTATGAAAGTGGGCATTGGGCATATCTGGCAGTAGTTTGTGAAGGATAGGAACAAGTTCAAGCACCTCTTGATAACTACGTGTGGAGACTGCGGGATCAATTGGGACACTTGGCTGTTGGCTTTTAGCTGCTGATGTACTGCTTTTGTTGGGTTTTATGTATCTCAAATTAGATGTAAAACTCCCAGTCTTTGAGCACAATTTTGAGAGCAATCTCTTCGGGAGTCTGATTTTATTCTCAGTTATAGCTGTCTTCCTATTCTAAAAACTCTTCTACAAGAAAATATTAAATTCCAAGACGGTCATGGAAGCGTATTAGCATCTTCATTGGTATTTGCATTTCCACTGCGTGCACTTGTGGAGATGCAAATCAATGCCCTTCATACATGACTATACGAGAAAAGGATAACTTGAAGGTTTTGTTCTTAAATATGGAGATGGGCACATGATCTGAGAGATGTTCAAGTATTGTATTTCATTATATCACAGAAGATCTATGGGTGAATCCTCACCAGACCTTTTTTCTATAGAATAATTATTTTCAATGCAAACTAACATAGAATGCACCTATGCCTATAGGGGAAAGAAACGTTAAATATTATTTATCTCTTTAATTCTTCTTGTTCTGCTTGCTACCAGATCAACATGACCTTTGGTTGGTGAGTACTATACTTTCTTTTCCCTATAAACTCTAATGAGTTCATAATATTCTTTATTTCTGTAATTCTTGTTGTTGTGCTTGCTACCAGATCAACATGACCTTTGGTTGATGATGTTATAATTTTACAAGTTACAATTATCGTCTTTATCATTTATTAACAATTGCATGTAATAGGATCGCTGAAAGATAAACTATCACTGATACACAAGAGAAGGCGAGTTGTGTGTGTATACAAATGAGAGGAACTCGACCTCTATTTATACACATAACTTGGCTCCCGAAAAGACGCAACCCTAAGAGGGGCCGTTTTGACTTTTACAATGAGGATAACAATAAAATAATAAATTCTTTTGAGCCGATTTATACAATAAGATTACAATAACCTTCTCGAGGTTTGACCAATACAAATACAAAATAATATCTTTCGTAGTTACATCAAAATATCAACACTCCCTCTTAACTAGGAAGGTATTCTTTGTTGCCACACAAGCTCATGACCATTGACTGTTGAACATATGAATCTGTACATCATCGGATATCCATAGTACAACATGACTTCACAGCGAATGCATCCAAGGTCTGTGGGTAGCTCTCAAATAGCTTCAACATGTCACCATGACATCCACTACCCCATAATGCATCTGTACCTCATCATGTGCACCCTTGTGACGTCACAACTAATGCATTCAAGGCTTGTGGGTAGCTATCAAATAGCTACAACATGTCCCTAGCACATCCACTACCCCGCAATGCATATGTACCTCGTCACTCCCTCTGAAGAGGGACCACACCAATCTTGTTCCTAAAGTGCTTGAACTTCGTCCTCGACAGTGGCTTGGTCAACACGTTTGCAACCTGCTCCTTGATTGTCATGTACTGGAGCCTCACTGCCCCCCTTTGCACCATATCCCTGATATATGATCTCGATATGCTTCGTCCTGTCATGGAACACTAGATTCTCTGACAACTTCATGCAACTCTGGTTGTCACACCAAATGCAGGTCGCTTCAAGTTTGAGACCAAATAACCCAAACATCAGCTTTCGAAACCATACTGCTTCTCTACATGTTGCACATGCTTCCACATATTCAACCTCAACCATATTGAGTGCTACACATTACTACTTCCTGTCGCTCCATGAAACCATACTGGAGCCTGTTATCGCGCAGTTTGTATTTTAGGTCACAGGCTATAGGATAGAGGACAAACTGGCGTAACATGAACCTTCCCCACCCAGTGTCACCACGATGGGGAGGTTCTTTTTGTTTAGGGAGGTTAGCCCAGGGGAGACGTCCCCGATAACCTGGGGTTTGAAGAGGCAAAGGATACAAGGTCAAGTGTTAAGATTTCCCTCCTCGCAAGGTTCAAAAAACTGACTCAAAGGGCCTGCAAACTGGCTACCTAGGGCATCCTCATGCTCTGAAGTCAAGGAAGGGATCGAAAAAGACGTATCAGACGACTGACAAACTACCAAGGGAAAGTTGAAAAACTGGGACAACTTACTCAAACTTGTAGTATTCAACCAAACCCTGGAGTTTAGGGCTTGCTAAGAGGAAAATCAACATAAAAAAAGTACTTCCCAACTACACCTGGAACAGGTGGCTGGAACGAAAAGTCATGAGAAACCTTCTTTAGGCAAACGATGTCCTTACTTGTATCAAAATTTGAGCACAGTGGTGGTTGGCAATCATCTTCATGAAAAGAGTCCAAGTGCTCAGAAGGGTACTCATCAAACATCTCAAGGTAAGATTGAAAATCATCAGGAGAATAAGGTACTAGGTCATCCTTGGTTTTTTGAAAAGTGCGGGTAAAAATCTCATCTCCTTGTTGCCATTGGTCGGAAGTAATCTGTTGTGACAATTGCAAGGGCAATAATTGGAAATGACTCTTAGTGTCATAGATGGGATCCAGGTCATAACCAACTATATCCCACCTACGTCTCCCAACATGTATGAACTCATCAATGTTATCAATAGTGTCATTATCTGTGTCATAACATGCAGGGTTTGAAATATTTGAAAATTCATTCTCCTCATTTTCTTCATCATAAAGTAAAGCTTTATCAAAAACTAAGACAGGAGGGTAACTTATTGTTTCTCTTTGTGCAGGGACATCGAGGACCTCGGTGTTTTCAGCATGTGTCATTGTTTCATCCTCATGGATTACCCCTTCTTCTTTAGTTGTGCAGATCGGAAGATCAAATACTTTGGGGAATCCCATTTCTCTTTCATCTGAATCATGTGACAAGGTGTTATCAGAATCCTGAAATGGAACACAACTAACCTCATCTTCTTTTTGTTGTGCAGGAGAAAAGGGCTCAAGGATTGCTTCATTAGAGGGAGGGGCACACATTGATACTTCAACATTTTGCTTAGGTTCCATCTCCTCAGCCATGTCTTCAACCATCCCATGTTGAATGATGGTCTGTTTCCCTCCTCCTTGGAAATCATCAACAAGGTTTTCATGGGAATACAAACTTTCCATACTGAGAGTACTCGAGGTGAAGATGTGCTTTATCTCAGATAAGGAGATGTTTCGTTCAATTCCTTTAGCCATGCCATAAGCTTCATTGAGCGTTCTTGGGGCCCTTTTACTGAGGGGCAAACCTAGGTGTGCCAAGATCGCATGGGTATAGAGATGGACAATATACTCTTCTTCAGGATGATGGCTTGCAGGAATCTGATATAGAGTGCCCTCAAGCCTACTCTGGAAGTTAAATAGAGTTTCATTCTCAGTTTGTTTCATATGCTTGAATCTTTTTAGCAGTACTGATATGTCTTCCAAACTTATGCTCCATTCCTTGAGAAAAACTTCTTCCAGCTGGTTCATGGAGGTGATGTTAGCATCGGGAAGATTATCATACCATTTTTTAGCATTCCCGTGAAGAGTGGTGGGAAAAATTTTCATCACTACATCTTCGGCATCATCATCGACAGGATGGAGTCCAAAATAAGAATAAAAATTGCTCATGTGAAAGTCAACTCTTTCCCCATCACTACCAGTGAATCTAGGGAGCCATCTTTTGGATATGCGGGGCATTTGTCTTGGGTATCCTGGGATTTTGCTCATGTCCAAAGGCTTGTAGTTCCCGGGATCCCATTGTGAAGTCATTGTTGGCTTTGTCATCAGTGGAGTCGCCAGATAATTTGCTTGAAACTATCAAAGAAAACGGGGAATAACACCCTAGTGGAGTTGCTAGGTAAGCTTGTAAGAAAATCTTACCAAAAGATTTGTCGTTGAGGAAGATTGACTCAGTGTTCCCCGACAACGACGCCAAAATGTTATCGCGCAATTTGTATTTTAGGTCACAGGCTATAAGATAGAGGACAAACTGGTGTAACATGAACCTTCCCCACCCAATGTCACCATGATGGGGAGGTTCTTTCTGTTTAGGGAGGTTAGCCTAGGGGAGACGTCCCCGGTAACCTGGGGTTTGAAGAGGCAAAGGATACAAGGTCAAGTGTTAAGATTTCCCTCCTCGCAGGTTACCACCAGGATCAGACAGTCCGGCTAATCAACCAATAAAAGAAGTGTAGGCCCTGTTGAAAACACCTGCCCGGAACAAGATAATAACAACACAATATATATATTGCAGGCTATAACTCAAAGGGTTAGTACTTCTTTAACTATCTGATTTAATTCAATAAGCAATGCAATAGATATAAGATGAAAGTCAACGTTTTGTTATTTAGCCTATAAAAGATCATCAATTCATCAATATCTACCAAATGACCAAGCCTACAGCATATCCAATCAATAATTTGTTCAGTAAATGCTTGATGTCATCATTCAGTTGCTTATTATTACACCTTTGTTGCGTCAAGATGAGATATTCACTATGACGTCAACCTTTATTTTGTTAGTAATGTTAGTTAGGGTTTTGAATTTAGGGTTTTAAGAGATGGTTTTGCACACTAAAGGCTCAACGTTGGAGATCTAACCAGTGCCTTAGGGCATATGGAGTCAAAAGCAAGGGGACAAGGTCTCGGGAGGATTAAGACTTAGAGACTGGAAGGTAGGGTTCTATGGTGCTGCAATGGCAGGGCCCTAGAATCAAAACCCTAGGGGAAAGAGGCTCACTCTGGTGTTGCTTAGGCAAGGCCTCATGCTCTTTCCTCCTCCTCTGAATAATCTTGGCAAAACGGCTAGCTCAAAGTACAAATTTAAGGGAGAAAGTGTTGCAAAGGCAAGGCCTTCAAACCCTAGAAGGTGAAACCCTAGGTGTAGTCCAGCTAGGCCTAGGACGTCTCCTCGTTTCAACCTATAACTTCAACGCTAGCTCAGAAAAAAGAAAGAAAAGTGTAGCAATGACTAGGCTATATCTTCTTTTTTCAATGGCTGAAAACTATTTCTCAAAAAGGGGACATATGACAATGACCTACTTGTGTGCTTGCTACCTAGGGTTTTAAAATCAACAACATAATAAGAAAATGTAAGAAATTAAGCCTACAACCATTCACTTAAGAAGTTTTGCATGAAAAATTCACTTACATGTCATGAAGAAAGCATAAGCAAACCCTAGTTGTAAACCTTCCTTGAGAGAAATGCCATAAATGCCAAGAAAAATCCTCCAAGAACAAGTGCGGCTCACTTTAAAACACCAAAATTACCCTAGTAGGGCGCAAGAAGTAGTATCTCACAAGAGAGTGAGTTGTGTTATGTGCAAATGAGGGAAAAACATCCTCAATATATATCAATCCATGACCTTTAATTTACAGAATAGGTCATTAAAACAACCGGCAAGGCTGACTACAAAATTTACACCGTTTTTAGTATTTACATTAACTGCTAAATAAAAGACAAAAAATGAGCAAAAGGTGGGACGTCAAGCCCTTCTGAGGGAGACGTTGGCCCTTTTTGGGCATGTCCAACATCCAAAAGTCGGACGTTAGCCCTCTTAGGGCTCTCCTCCAAGCTTCCACAGGTGCCAATAACTCATCAAACTACCACGCACTCAAGGTGACATCCAGATCTCCTGGGTGACGTCCTGTCCATCAAGAGGAAAACGTTCCATCTGAAGTGGGTCATCCTCCCTAGGCTGGGCTCAGCCGAAGTGTCCTGGATGCAACGCCCTTCTCTTCTTCATGTGCAAAGGCTCATCATAATGCTGTCCTGACTCTGCCACTGATAGGATCCCAACAACCATTTGATGGGCTCTTCATCCCCATGGAGGTCCGAGCTAATCATCTCCCCATGTGTGCCGGTCCACTGGTACCTGTCCGTCGGGCATGGTCCTGCACATCAAAAAACTTCGCCCTCCATGGGCTCATTAGTCCTCGAGATCATAGCAATGTTAATCATATCTCATCATTAATTTTATCAAATACATGCATAAAACCCCTAGCATATCCTCTAATAGCTCAAAGATATTACACTGATCTACTATACAAAGCTGAAGGAAAGGACAAGGTAACCTATTGGGCCAGTATCCATAAGAAGAGGAAAGTTTCCAAAGGACATTATTCAAGCCATGTAACATGAGGTGGTATGGTATAAGGATGTCCAGTCATAGTGAAGACCAGGGGTAGGTATTGTCCGTGGGTGCCTTTGTAGGAGGCGAGCTGTACCTGTCATGGATGCAGTTTTTTCCAATGCAGTTTTTTTCAAGGCCCTTTATTGCCTTTGTTCTTTCTTTTATTTACTTCAAGGTCTGACCAGAGGACACTACCTTGGCGTGGTGACCAGAGCTGACAGTGTTACCCACGAGTATTTTTGCAGAAATGATAAGGATGGCTCGTGATGAGACCCCCTTTCCCTTGGCCATGCAACCAAGGGTCATTGCCTTGGCGTGGTAACCAGATAATGACAATGTCATATTGCTAGATACCTATGAACATAATGGGCCGGCTCGTGATGAGACCTCCCATCCTCTTGGTTAGGTCTTGTTTTATTATTTTTCTTTGGGTCCCTTTTGTTTCTTATCGAGAGGCCTTTTATTGCCTTCTCGCGGATCCCTGGGCGAAGCATCTCTAGGTTTTATTTCCTATGGCTTTTATCTTTTACCAGCTGCTTTTACCTCTTGGGGCTTTAGCCCCTTCTTCCCACAGGACAAAGTGTAACCCCTCAAATAGGTCATCCTAATGCCCGGACTAGGGGAATGGGATGGATGTATGGGATATAAGATGTAAAATGATAGTATGGTGGGAGCGGATGATGGCTCTTCAAAATCCCCCCTGGTAGCTAACCAAAACCTATGGATACAAGCTTGCTAGGGCACCCCGTTTATCCCCCCAACCATGGTCAAGTGGCTTAGTGTAAGATCCAAGCAGTTGTCAGAAATGTAAGGAACCTGATGCATATATCTGAAAGTTATAATGATCAAACATGACACATACCATGATACCTGGACCAACTACCTCATGGAGCAAGAGTCTTCTTTGATGCAGGTCCAAGCCGATGGTGATGGATGCTGCTGCTGCTGACAAGACAGGTCTGATGAAGAAGAAGAAGGATGGGCCCTCCAGGGCCATGCTCAGGTCAATCCTGCTCTCGATACTCCATGTCTAGGACTTGTGGGCCTCGAGACATGATCTCCTAGTTATCCCTAGAAATCGAGGATAACAGAGCCTAGACTGAAGCAATATGCCGAAGTACTCTTCTGATCAGGAATACTACCGACCCAATTTGAATCTGAATATCCGTATAACCCAAACTCATGGTATGTCACATACCTGAGACCATAATCCAATGTACCTTTAAGGTACCTTATCACATGTTTTGCTGCGACCAAATGAACCTGCCTGGGTTGCTCCATATACTGACTCAAGGTGTTCACAAAAAAACATATATCCGGTCTTGTGTTCTTCAAGTACATCAACGAACCCATCATCTGCTTGTATAAAGTAACATCCACAGTCTCTGAAGTCGTATCCTGCAAGAACTTCAGATTTGATACAATAGGTGTAGCCATTGCCTTGCAATCCAACATCTCGAACCTATTCAGGATTTCCACTGCATACTTCCCTTGATTTAGAAAGATCTCATCCTATCTCTGCCATAACTCGAGACCCAAAAAGTAATGCATCATCTCGAGATCTTTCATCTCAAACTCAACAACCAATTTTCTCTTACACTTTGAGATGAGATTTTCCACACTTGTTAGAAACAAATCATCCACATACAATAATAGTATTACCGGATCATCATCCACAACCTTAAAGTAAAGGTTAGGATCTGCACTACTCTTTGTAAATCCTAAGCTCGTCAGAAAACTATCGATCCTGCCATACCATGCTCTTGGTGCCTTCTTTAATCCATATAAATCCTTCTTCATTCTGCACACATGCGTCTGCTTGTCATGTACCTCGAACCCTTGTGGTTGCTCCACATATACTTCCTCTTTTATTTCACCATTCAAGAAGGCTGTCTTCACATCCATGTGATGCACCTTCCATTTCATTACTGCGACCAACAAAAGTATAGTCCCGATTGAGGTATATCTCGCCACGGGAGCAAATGTCTCCTCATAATCAATGCCCTCCTGAGAGAATCCTCGAACCACAAATCTAGCCTTATACTTTTCAATACTGCCATCAATTGCATGTTTCGTTTTGTAGATCCATTTTGAACTTACTACTGATTTCTCCTTCGGTCTGGGGACCACATCCCATACATCATTCTTTACTATGGACTTATATTCTTCCCATGGCATCCTTCCATACCCTCTTTTTTGCAACCTCTTCATAACTGGACGGTTCTGCATCCATGATATCACACAAACATGCCACAGTTGGAATACAGTTTCGGCTTCTTACTTTCCCTGAGATATTTTTCTGGGGCACCATATCTTTCTGCATCTTTGATGAGCTCCTGTGCCCAAGCTGGTCTTCTCTTGCGAGAAGGCATCTCTGTTGGCCTTTGAGGTTCTTCCATGTCATTATCCTCATGAATGACTTTCTCTGGTTCAATTGCTTATGCCTCTAGAACTTTAGTAACTTCATTCTCCTCTTTTGCACAGTCTTGTTTTGATTTGCTGAAAGTTGCACTCTCATCGAAGGTGACATCTCGACTAATCTTAACTTTCTGGTGACTGGGAATATATATCCTGTATGCCTTCGATGTGTCATTGTAACCAACAAATATGCCATTATTTGCAGATGGATCCAATTTTGTCCTCTTCCTTGGGGACATGCACAAATATGGGGCAATCAAATATCCTTAGATGATTGACTACCGACTTCTCTCCTGAAAACATCTCCTTTGGTGTCTTGTTTTCAAGTACTTTGTGGGGACTTCGGTTTTGCACGTACACTACAGTCTTTGTTGTTTCTTCCTACAGATGCATAGGCAGATCTTGATCATGGATCATAGCCTTCACTACTTCCATGATCGCCCAATTGTTTCTTTCTGCTACTCCATTCTGTTGAGGATTGTAGGGAGTAGAAAGCTCCCTCTTAATCCTAGCTTCCTTGCAATATTCTTTGAATTCCTCTGAAGTGAATTCTCCTCCATTATCTGATCGCAAGGTCTTTATCTTCCGCTCTGTCATGTTTTCTACTAGTGCCTTAAATTCTTTGAATTTTCCAAACATTTCATTCTTTGCCTTCAACAAATAGATCCAAGTTTTACGTGAGGAATCATCAATAAAAGACACATAATATGCATACCCGCTTAGTGAAGTTGCTGACATTGGTCCACACACATCCGAGTGCACGATGTCCAATACTCTTTTGGCTCTGTTATCGCTGCTGGGAAAGGAATGCTTCACGTTCTTGCCTCGTGCGTAACCTTTGCACACATCGTTTGGTTTTGCCTAGATCTCTGGTAGCCTCGTCACCATCTTGCTCACACTCTGTAGGGCCTTCTAATGTAGGTGAGAAAATCTCCTATGCCATAATTCACTGGGATTTACAGTGTCGTGAATTAATGCTGAATCTGATATCCCTTTCAATTTGTAGAGTCCTCCCTCTTGAACTCCAATCACCACAACATCATCAAAAGTCTTCCCTCTAGGCCACATAAGAACTTGTCCATCAACAAATGCAACTTTGTAACCCTTCTCCTCCAATGCTGAAATTGAGAGAAGGTTCTTCTTCAATCCAAGAACATAGAGAACTTCCTTCATCTTCATTGGTTTTCATGAGTCTAACTTGTAGTAGGCTTCTCCTACTCCTTTGATCGGATACTGATATTGATCTCCTAATTTCACCTCGTGCGGTGAATCCTTATGAGTAAGGTTAGACAAGGAGTCTTTATGACTTGTCATGTGCTTGGAGGCACCATTGTCCACCAGCCAAATGTCACTTCCATGAGTGACAGTTTTTGTAAGGGTTGAGATAAGAACATACTCCTCATCACTTGATTCATCTTCCTTTGCAATCTTCTTGGGTGGCTCATCATCTTCAGCTGTATGAACATGATGCCTTTTACCTCCTTTCTTTTCCCTTGGTCTTTGAATGAGGGAACAATTCCTAGCAATGTGTCCCATTTTCTGACAATAAAAACATCTGATATTTGGGTTATTGCTTCGACCTTTTTGAAACTTCTTGGGTGAGGAGGGTTCTTTCTTACTCTTTCCTTTCTTGGTGTGGGCGGTTAGGGCTTGATCATCATCCGTCATCTTCTCT
The DNA here is from genome assembly GCA_009831015.1 of Picea engelmannii. Taxonomy (NCBI): domain Eukaryota; kingdom Viridiplantae; phylum Streptophyta; class Pinopsida; order Pinales; family Pinaceae; genus Picea; species Picea engelmannii. The sequence continues at coordinate 74,798 of ML777025.1, forward strand.
TCTCTTGCTGTCGTCCTTGCTTCTTCTTGGTTGCAATCTTCCCATAGCCTACTAAACTTGGGTAGCTTCCTTCTTGAACATATCCCTTGAATAAATGCATCCCATGACCTTGGGAGGCCATTCAAGGTGGCCATCACCATTTCTTCTCCATTCACTGTATCACCAATGGCTTCTATCTACTCCTTGATTTGGTTCACTCTTGAGAAGTAAGAGTGGATGGTTTCTGAATTCTGCATCCTCACGTTCTTTAACTGAGTTCTCAAGGTTATTCTTCGGTTGATGTTGTTGCCTTCAAACAATCAGGTTAAGGCATCCATCATTTCTTTTGGAGTGGATAATGAAGATATGTGATGAATAAGATGATCCTTAATGGAGTCTGGAATAATCCTCTTTTCTTTGACCATATCATTCTTGTGCTTTGCTTTAGCCACATCTCCCTCTAGTTAAGAAACCTCTTCTTTAGTGAACTTCTCTAGATCATGTTCTTCTAGGAGGAGGGATACTCTGTACCTCTCGGCTTTGAAGTTGTCAACTCCCTCCAGCTTCTCATCAATCTTGGTTTTGGTAGTCATCCTGCCCCTAAATCACAAATTTTGGATTCTGAAGATTTGATCTAGGGAAACGATGCACTTCACTAGGGTGCACTTGTTGGTGGTCTTGTCTTGTTCGACAACCACTCCTATCAAGAAAAACAACTCCTTTTGTCTTCTAGATTTGCGAACTTTCTTCTATTCAGGCCTGCTCTGATACCATGTTATAATTTTAGAAGTTACACTTATCTTCTTTATCATTCATTAACAATTGCATGTAATAGGATCATTGAAAGATAAACAATCATAGAACACAAGATATATCCTGGGAAACCCTCGTGGGGGAGAAAACCCAACAACCAATTCTTCAATATAGATTCCTTCAACCAGTACAATGTCACGTTTATAGCTCTCCACAAATAGACCAAGACCAAGATACCAAAGACCAAGAAACAAAGACCTCATTTTCTATGCTCCAAATACACAAGAGAAGGCAAGTTGTGTGTGTATACAAATGAGAGGAACTCGACCTCTATTTATACACGTAACTTGACTCCCGAAAAGATACAACCCTAAGAGGGGCTGTTTTGACTTTTACAATAAGGATAACAATAAAATAATAATTTCTTTTGAGCCGATTTATACAATAAGATTACAATAACCTTCTCGAGGTTTGACCAATACAAATACAAAAGAATATCTTCCGTAGTTACATCAAAATATCAACAGATGAGTACTATACCTTATATTACCCAGAAACCACCCTCTTATTTACCACATGCTCTACTCTGTTATCATTTCTCTATCAATTCCAATTGGTACATCTTAGAGCTTGGAACATTTCCATTGTTATTCTCATAGTTCTCAAAAAGACTCCATATTGCAAGTGACCCAACTAATTTGTCTATGTACGTTATTGTTACCAATGCACATATAAATCAATAACTATCTCGAACCACATTTCTCTCAATTCTTCATGTCACTTAGTAAGAGGTCATACCATATAATTAAATTAGTGACACCGTACCTTCTTTTTAATAATAACATATAAATCAATAACTATCTCGAACCACATTTCTCTCAATTCTTCATGTCACTTAGTAAGAGGTCATAACATATAATTCAATTAGTGACACCGTACCTTCTTTTTAATAATAAATTCATCTTCTATCATATAGACCACAATGTATGCCCTACCCAACAATGTCTACATGACAATTTTTTTTAAAAGATCCATACAAAAGATTGATCAAGAAATATGGTGGGGCTTCAGGCTTTTGTTTAAAATTTAAAATCCCTTAAATCGGTCTCCTGAAAACAACTACAAGACGAGGAAAGGTCTACCTATGAGTACTATTTGTAACATATCTTAACTTGTATAGCATTGGGATTAAATACCTTGGATATTGTTAGAAAAACGGTTTTAATCAAGCTACATAACAATAATTATCTATATAGCCATAAAGTCCATTCTCCATATTGCCATATACCCTGCAACTGATCATTATGCCTTAAAAATTGAAGTGCGTAAAACCCTGAGAGAGTCATTTCCATTTCTGGAATTTACTGCAAAGTTAAAATTTTATCACTCAAAAAGATGTTCAATAAGAGCTTTTGAGCATTTAAGTGTCAAAATTAGAGGAAAAAAAGCCTCATATAAGATCAGCTGCACATTTATAACTTATGTATACATGCAAGCTGTTTTGACAAGAGTTTTCCATTGCTCGGAGCATTTACATGCAAGCTGTTTTGACAAGAGCTTTTCATTGCTCGAACGAGCATTTTAGTGCCAAGATTAGATGCAAAACCTCAAATAAGATCTGTTTGACATTTATAACTTATATATACATGTTTTTAATATAAAACTAACATATTAGCCTCAAAGAATTTGAGAGGTATTGCTGCTGTGACGTTTATGTTTTTCTGGCTAGTCCAACCATGCATTCTAGGCATATGAATGTGAGAATAAAATTCAACTACCTAGAAAAATTATTAATAAAATTACCCATTTAAATATTGCAAGTGAATGCACATGATTGCTGAGGACTAGTCTTTGCCGAACCAATCCACAAGAAGTTTGCAGCGCCATTAGCCACTTCATGGAAGTGTTTTAATGGGCTGAACTTTTGGGGTATGAACTTGCTTGTTATAACAATAAAGTTATGGTGTCATCAATTTTTAATTTTTTTCTTATTTTGAATTGTAACTTTGGGCTGGCACTTGATTCACACTTATTGGTTTTCTATTTTGTTTGTGGCTTGGTATTGGGTTCCCATTAGCGAGGGATTTTGATAGTCAAATTGTGTATAATAGACAATTTTGCTATCAAACACGATTAAAAACTTTTTTGGTCATCAAATATAACAAATATGCTTAAGTATATTATTATATTTTACAGATCATCAAATTCATGAGTGAAAGTGGTTTCCAAATTCCAAAATTGGTTCCCATATTTTTTTGTGGCTTGAGGTTCACATTCTTTGTGGTGTGTAAGGTGATAATCTTAATAACCTAAAAAATTCTCTAAATCTTTGTGCACTACAAGCTTATGTAAAGCCTTACATCTACCAATGTTGGCTCATTGATTCACTTGAGGTTCACATTCTTTGTGGTGTGTAAGGTGATAATCTTAATAACCTAAAAGATTCTCTAAATCTTTGTGCACTACAAGTTTATGTAAAGCCTTACATCTACCAATGTTGGCTCATTGATTCACTTGATGAATATGCATATAAATGAATCACTTTGCCACATTTAAAGAACATCTTATTAAGACCTTCTAAGCTAGAATATTACTTCTCTCTTTGTTTCTAACATTGATATAATAAGAGCCAAAGCCTCAAGGAAGGAAAAATCAAGAGGGAGGAGAAGAATAGGAGGGAGCATGGCTTGGTAAATGGGTTAAAGGATTTGGTGAGAGGAATACATACTAAATAGTAAAGGGGAGATTATTTCCTCTCACTTAATGCACGATGGACATGCCTTCTTAACAATTTATAGAGGTTAGACTGATATTATCAACCTTGTAATTTGCAAATATTGTAACTTCGGAAACTATGCCCCTTCTTCCAAGAAGTTCGAAACTCTTTCATATGTTACAAGGTTAACTCCTCTTTGAGATTTAACCCTTCATTTTTTTAATGGACATTTATAGTGAGTACAAGCAAGAAAACATTTCTTCACAATACATTAATTTATTACAATGAAAAAACTACATCTCAAAAGTAACACTTCTTCACAATACATTAATTTATTACAATGAAAAAAGTACATCTCAAAAGTTCCTGACAACATTCCTTCAGAGGAGTAGTGGTGACGAGGGGCTATCTATTTCGCTATAGTTTCCTAGTTGTTGTACCTTGCCCTAACCTCAATAAACAACTCACTTACACAAGTAGGGAAACCCATGAGGGGAAAACATGTGTTTGAGATAATTTAAATCTTTGTGGGAGGAATAACAACACCCCAACTTTACCAACCAAACAAGCCTTGGTTGACCTTATTTTAAATTTAAATATGACTTCGGAAAAATGTGTCCATTCTTAAGGGTTCATTATATAAATCTCAATGTTTTGACCACCAATTTCTTGAATTGCACCAAGAGTGTATTTATAGGGCATCATGTTCATGTCTCCATCTCCATAATCCTTAATATATGTGGCCACAGTAGGACTTCTATTTATTAATTAAATTTGATTCAAAACCTTTGCTTAATAGCCACATAAAGCATAAATAATAATAATTCACGAGAAAAAGTGGAAGCCCTATGTGGCACAATTAGGGTTTTTTCCCAAGCCCCTCCTTTGACTTGATTGACCCCTCTGGGTCATCTCTCGAAATGCACCGTTTGGTAGCATCTTTATCCATGTCGGAGTAGAATTCATTTAAAGAAGATTTGGATTTAGTCCCATCTAGGGAATTCCTATAAATCCACACCCCTCCTCTTAATGGCTTCGTTGCTTGATCAAGGCGGGTCCTTCTACCATTCATGTAGATCATAAAGCTCTTGGCTAGATTGATTTCTTTCTTAACCATGATCTGATTTGCAGGTTCAACAACATTTATCCATGGAATCTTCACCATTGGATCACTACATCTTGGAAATTAGAGATCCAAGAAGCATATATTTATCTATGCACCAAAGGATTTTTCATTGTGGGATTCAACTCCGCGATAGATCAAGATTTCATCCTCAATTTAGGACCTTGGTTCTAGGGGTGAGTTGGTTTGTGCTAGAAGTTGTGGTTCCCTACCTTCAACCCGACAATGGATTCCCACTCCACAACCCTAGTTTGGGTATGGCTCCCTACCCTACTGCTCTAGGCCTTGTGCATTGAATCTCTGAGGGATATAGGAAATGCCATAGGTAAATTCTATTTTAGAAGCAAAGAGACATAAAATATACATACCACCACTTATGCTCGCATCTGTGTCAACATAGATTTCTCCAAAGGTTTTCCAATTGAGATAAATTTGTTAGCTAAGGAATATGTTTGGGTTCAAGAACTTGATTATGAATTGGACAACTTTTGATGCAAATCATGTTTTAAAACATGGCATACTGTAGCACATTGCCCCTTGAACAACAAAGCTAGTTGTCCTCCCCAGATATTACCACACTAAAGCCCACATGGTGGTTGGGTGCATCAAAGCAACACCATCTTATTGATCAGGGAACCCCTTTGGAAGATCCATCGGATGGAGAACCAACACTACATCACATAGTAACAACCATATTCAAAGAAGAAGGCGAGCAAAAGCATGCCATAAGCTTTAGTGATCCACAACCAGAGAAGCCCTTGAATCTTTGAGACCCTCCAAACAAGGTGGTAGTTAAGTAAACACGATGACTAGGGGATGCCTAGATTTCCAACTAGAGGTGAAGTTGGGCATACGAGGTTGAGGTAGAGGCGCAATCTATCACTCAAAAAGCTCCAAGTGTTCTCTATATCATGGCATACAATCAAGAGGATTTGATGGAAGATAAAACAGTTGGAAGCTATGCCAAATTTTGAGTGAAAGGAGGCACCCTAAAGATGTAGGAATTGGCTACGTCTTTCCAAGACAACCTAAAAGAATGGACCAGAGTCACAAAGAAGAAACCTTGCCAACCTCAACAACAGGTTTTGACATTCATGAGTAGGCATCAAGAGACAAATTTGTTTTTAAAATTTATTGTTATTGTCATTTATTATGTAATTGGTTGGTCAGGTTCTATTCTTGTAACACATGAAAAGAAAGGAATCCTATAAGAAATAGGAAACCCAACTTTTGTAATCTTTCCCACACCTTTTGGGGAGGGGGAACAATCTTTGATAGTAAAAGTAAATATTAAATTACGTACCATTTGTTGTACAGGTTAAGACACAACACTTTTTAATACAAATGATAATCTTTATGTTTAAACAAACATAAATAATAACATAATTATATCTTAAAAAGAGTAGCTCACTCTTGAACCAAATTGGGCATTTCTATTTAAATAGTTATAATAAAATGAGAATTATGGTTGTCCACTTCCACATATGCACATAGTATGTTATCTACCCTGACCTAAAAATAGGTCTCATGTATATGGCAACCATGTGATCCAAATATATATACATGTGATCCAAATATATATATATATATATATATATATATATATATATATATATGGATACTAAGTTGATACATTAAACTTTGATTCTTGGCCATTTCATTAACACTGAAGAGGTTTCCTTAAACTTTAGCCTAAAATATAGTTTATTTTTATAGCATCATGGTTTTGGCATCCAATTTTGAATAGTACAATTGAACACCTATCTCTAATATGTAACCATTTCTCTAAACTTTGCAACCCTCTATCAATCATGGCGATCATCCAAATTCCAAAAACAACTTAAAGTTGTAACAAAGTTATTCCAAAATTATCACATTTAATAAATAATTATAAAAGATTCAAGAGTTACCCTTTCTATTTAGATACAATGCCATTTAAAATTAACTACACTTTAATAATAACTTATTTAGTGGCACTATAAAAAAATTTATTCAATGACAATGAAATATATTTCTTGAACAACTTATTTTTCACATATCTAATAATGTTGTGTGTGTATTGGACTCAACTTCTTTGAAAATGATAAATTTGAAAAATACTCAGTGCCACCTTTTGGTGCTTAAGCAAAGCATGACATATTTTGTAATCTTATAATTTTCTCAAAGATAACATAAATGTCAATAAGCACATACTACATAAATGTCAATAACCACACATGACAAACCTCATGTAGGGAGGAGGATGCCTGCCAAGAATCATTGGATACATGGTCAATGCATAATCATAACAAAATTATGCCAAAATCATCACAATTAATAAAATAATAATAAGGAAATAAGCACATGGTAGAGCATTCCCAAATTGATCCAATGGCTAGCATTAAAGCACATGGATCCATATCAAGTCAATGAACACTTGTTAGAATTATAATGTAATTGAGCAAGAGCTTGGAATATATTTTGGTCACTAACAAATAAGAGGATATTTATATTTATTCTAAAAGTTCGGACATTGCAAGCATATAACATCCATCTCTTCTTTGTAAGAACCTTGCATATGATAGATCACCCTCCCTTGTTGGAACCTTTTAATGCATTCTCTCGATACTCATGAGTTTCATACCTCAATAGGCTTGATAATAATAGTCGCAACATGGTGAAAGGGGATTGATGCCATTGATTAACACATGGAATTGCACTATGGACTATTGGAATCAAACTCAAATAAATAAGTTCATCCATAATTAGTTATTTTTCATTTAAATAAAAATCTCTCATGAGCACCAATCACTAATGACCAATTTTTCATGAGCTTGAATAGTCCACTTAAGCATTATCACTAATGACCAATTTCTCATGAGCTTGAATAATCCACTTAACACTTATTACATTAGGTGATGCTTGCAATGATGAAGAAGCATGATTAAAATTAGTGAAATGAATCACTTAACATCGATGGTCATCTCCAAGACTTGCATATTACAATAACTTAACATCGATGGTTATCTCCAGGACTTGCATTTGATAATCACTTAACATCAAGGGTTATCTCTAGGACTTGCATTTTATAATCACTTAACATTGATGGTCATCTCCAAAACTTGCGTTTGATAACCAAGACTTCCCGGGAATGTCACCCATCCTAGTACAACCCTAGATCAAGCATGTTGAACCATGAAATTCTTCCCAGTAGTCAAGCCCTCTTAGCTAGCTATTGCATTTGCAAAACCTTAGAAAGTATTGTGCCCTGTGAACCTTAGCTATTGCATTTACAACTCCCTTCTCTTTATTTAAGTAAGTTGGGCGATTTTGCAATAAAACATTATAATTTGTTTTCATTTTGTATTAACTGTGTGGATTATATACTTGAGTTGTTCACTAAGATAAATCTCCCATGATCGTCAATTGATAATGACTATTTACTCATGAGATTGAATAGTCCACTTAATGCTCATTGCATCAAGTGATGCTCACATAAACAAGGAAGTGAGATAGAGACTAGTGAAATGAATCACACAATTTTAATTGTTGGCTCTAGGGATTGCATCTAGTAACCAAGGTTCTTGAGAAGGTCACCCATCCTCTTAGAATCACACCAAGTGAGTAAGTTCAATCCTATAGCTTCTTGGGTTCAAAATTCCTATGTTGGGTGTAGATATCATTATGTAGTGTTTTTAGGTGATAAGTTCCACAAAGAGATACAATAGTTAGTTACAACATTTATTTAATCAAAGACAAGTAGTTAGCATTTAGTTCTTGACTCTGTTACCCTTTGACACTATCAAAGATGATCAATCAAAGTGATTTGGTCCAGGTTGATCATTCTCCTTTTAATTTTCACATCAATAAATAAAACTCAAATGAGACATAACACATGCTTCTTTGACAAATTCCAATTAATTATTGGTCTCTTGTTTGGACTTATTGCATGTGCATATCACATCCTTTGGTGTCAAATACCATTCCAAACCTTTTCAAGTACCTCTCCTAGGTAGATAGGATCAAAGATAGAATCACTAGCTTACCTTGAGGGGTCACAAAGTCCCTTGCTAGTGCATCATTTTAAGGAAATTTTGGTGTTTATTATTTTGTGTGAAGCATGGACTCATTTTCCTAACCCCATCGGTGGATCTATTTAGTGTTTTTACAACCCTAGAGTCCCTTGATGCATTCCCATAGCTCTACACTAGATACCAAGTGCTCCGACTTCTATGCTCCTATTCCTTCCTGCACATCACACTCTTGTTATCAACAATACCTTGTTCCTCTTGGTATGCGTGGACTTCTAGAATTATATTATGACCAACTACTTTGAATATCAACATGATCCCTTAGAACAAAAGAATATAGAATGTGCTACAATGCATTTGGAAGGTTTGGCAATTAAATGGTGGCATAACCTTCAGAATCATGCTGCGTTGGAATTCATGATTTATATTGAGGTTAGTGATGTTGATGTTTAGACAACATCGGGAAGACATTCTCTAAAGATAATAATTAATAATACAATTATTATTGATTATTAAATATAGTATATTATAAGTAAATGATAATAATAAATAGTTATTGATTATTCAAGGGACGCATCCATTCATGGATGGTCACCTTATGTTCCCTATATATGGAACACTCATTATTGTAATAATACATCGAATATCTCTCATATCTTATATGAAGAAAAACAACATGGTATCAGAACAGGAGGCCCATGATCTTGAAAGAAACTTGCTTCTTGGAGACAAGCTACTTTATTCCGTAAAAGAGATCTGATTTTTCTCTAACCCTAACTGTTGGGTGATGAGGCTTCTATGGGTGTTATCACCATGTTCTTGAGATATGATGCCTAGTGACACTGCATGCCAATCAACTGTCTCAGGATGACAAAACCCTACGCCTTCAAGCAGGTTTTCTGTTTGCATTTCATATGGCTCATCGAAGGATTCAATAACCTGATCGGCCCTATGTTTTTAGCTCATCACAATGATTGTAGATATAATAAGCATCGTCAAAAGGAGGGTATGCTTCAAAAGGCTATTCCAATCCGATCTTATTCTCAGAGTGCTCAGGTGGAGCGTTTCCATCTAAATCCAGGATTCGATCATGAGACTGTTTTATACTTCTTTGTTGACATTGCTGATCGAGATGGTGCAGTATTCCTTCTTGCACATATGAATCTTCACTTGCATCGACTCTGGGAGGCTGAATATCTTTGCACCAGTGACTAAACATCCTTTTGTTTGCTGCCCCAAGCTGGGTATTCATTAGTTCTATCATCAATATGAGCATCTAGGAGTGAAGGAGGGAAACTGACAGAAAGAAACGCCCGTGTGCATTACGGCGTATGCCCTCAGCCCAAATCCTTGTGGGCAAGGTGAAAGGGAAACTCGTAGAGTCTCTTGAAGGTGCCGACCAAGCGTCAGACGAGAATGTCGAGGTCCTAGCAGTGGAGAAAGCATTGCTCCCTGCAAGCCGTGAGAGGCCATGAGGTTAGGGTTTGACTTGGTACCCTTAATATGGCGGATGGAACAAGATCACCTCCCCTCATGCAATGTTTTCAGATGAAACAAGATCACTTTACACCATTTCCTCTTCATTCGAGAATGTAAAGTTTGATATGTTATCTTCTGTTTCAGAAAAAAATGTTTATTAAATTGCTGGCATCTATGAAGTGGTGCATACATTTTACATTATTATTTAAAGAGTCTAAGTGAAGAACTAAAGTCAAAATGTTCAGCATGGGAGAAGCATTAATTGACCTTGAATTTACTGAATGTTATCTCGGAGTTTGATTCTTGTTGACTGAAGGGATTTGTGTGCACTGGATTGGGTATCATGCCTTCGATTCGATATGAGACTTTGGAAGCAAGTGTTTATCTATGTGATGTATGTTGAGTGAAACACCATAAAGTCAAGCCATGTTATAATATAACGAAGTGTTCATTAAATATAATGGTGCTAGATAATGCAACGGATTGAATTCAACGTGCTTATCCAACCTATTGATAGCAACCCTCAATAATCTGACGTTATAATAGAAATTGTGAATGGAATCATTATAATGTTTGGCTGAACATTCCTTAATACTTTTTTGCGTGAATAAAGTAAATACAGTTAATGCTTGAGATTGGAAACTTCAGGATATTTTGGATGTCCAACATACATTCATGTATCCAAGGAGAAAAGGAACAAGTTAGACCCGTTAGGCAGAATGGGTACATTTTTGGGGTACAGTGAGTCTTCGAAGGAATACCAGATCTACATCCTTGGTCAGAGACAAATTGAGGTGAGCAGAGATGTTACCTTTGAGAGAAGGTATCCTTCATGAGATCTAAAGGATCTCACATGGATATTGATAGTGATAAACACGAAGAGATGGTTCCTTCTCCCCCTCACCCTCCAACAGTTCAGAGGGAGACACTTGAGCCTATTGATCCCATTGATCCTGTACCTCCAGTTGATGTTCCCAGAGATATTGTAGTAGGTCAGAAGATACCTACTTGGGATCGTTAGACTCTGCAAGAGGCAAAGGACATGCAACTCCTCGTGGTACCTTTCGAGAGAGAAAGAAACCTCAAAGATATTCATGCTATGTTGCAGCTATGAGCCACATCATTGATTTTGAGCCTTCATGTTATGAGGAGGCATCTAGTCAACCAATATGGAGAGATGACATGATGGACGAGTATCAGTCCATCATGAAGAATGATGTGTGGGATATTGTTCCGAGACCTAAAAGGAAGTCTGTAGTGACTTCCAAATGGATCTATAAGATCAAACATACAACTGACGGAAGCATCGAGAAGCACAAAGCAAGATTCGTTGCTAGAAAATTCTCTCAGGTGGAGGGAATAGATTATGAGGAGACATTTTCTCCCGTTGCTCGATACACTTCTATTCGGATGATTATTTTCCCTACAACAACCATGGGTTGGAGACTACATCAGATGGATGTAAGGAAAACCTTTCTCAATGGAGAGATTAAGGAACAAGTATACATTGAGTAGCCATATGGTTTCATGATACATGAGAAGGAGTCTCATGAGTGTAGGTTGAAAATGGCCTTGTATGGAATCAAGAAACCACCTTGAGCTTGGTATGCAAGGATTGATGGACACCTGATGATTTTTGGGCTTTAGAAAAAGTGTTGTCAATTCCAACTTGTACTACAAAACTATTAATGGTGAGGCCTTGATTTTGGTCCTCTACGTTGATGATTTATTCCTCACAGATACATAGATCTTTATTATTGAAATGCAAGTATGCATTGGCCTCTGAGTTCGAGATGAAGGACCTTGGTATTATTCACTACTACTTGGGACTAGCGGTGTGGCAGAGAACTGATGAGATCTTCCCGAGTTAGGGGAAGTACACAGTTGAGATATTGAAGAAGTTTGAGATACTGAACTTCAAGCCCGTGGCTATACCAATGATGACAAATCTAAAGAAACTAAGTGTGTCTTCTTTCAATTTTGACAAAATTCATCTGACTCTGTACAAACAGCTGTTTGGATAATTGATGTATTTGGTTAACGCCAGATCAAATATTTGCTATGCAGTGAATGCACTTAGCCAGTTTATAAGTCAGTTGAGATAGACACACTAGATTGTTGTGAAACATGTGTTGAGATACTTGCGAGGCACAGTTCGACATGGTTTGAGATATACTTCCAGTATTGATATGATATGGCAGGAATATATTGACTCTGATTGGGCAGGGAGCGCAATGGAAAGAAAGAACACCTTCAGGTGTTGCTTCACTTTGGGATCTTCCATGGTTTCCTGGTGTAGCGGGAAACAAATTTCTGTGGCTTTGAGCAAAACAGAAGCATAATACATTGCATTAAGTATGACAGTCCGTGAAGCAGTGTGGCTTCACGAGCTCTGTGTCGATTTATTCAAACATGTGCTGGATTCCACCATTATTCATTATGGTAACTAAAGTTGTGTGAAGATCTCTGATAATCCAGTGTTTCATGACAAATAGAACCACATTGGTATCAAGTACCATTACATCTGTGACATGGTGCAGAGGAAGGAAGTATTTGTGCAGTACCTTCCTACAGAGGAGTAGGTTGTTGATGTTCTTACCAAACCAAGACGAAGTTCAAGTACTTTCGTGACAGACTTGGCATGGCAGAGAATGCCCCCTTTGCTGAGAGGGAGTGTTGATGTTTGCAACTTCCTGAGACATTCTCCAGATCATACTCCTCTGTGACTGAGTTGATTTGATTTGTGATGACACTTATCTGAGAAGGGATAAGTGGGGCATTTATCCGAGAAGGGATAAGTGTGGTTGGGATTATAACCCAACGTCCCATGTGGAGAGCACATGAGGACATGTCAAGGGAGTTGACCCTTGACGTCATACACTTGGGAGTTGACCCTAGTGTTTCTAGAGAGTGTAGCCTCTAGAAGTCCACATGGAGTGCCATGTGTGACAAACTTTCTCCAGATCGTACTCCTCTGTGAATTGAGTTGAGTTGATCTGTGAGGACATTTATCCGAGAAGGGATAAGTGGAACACTTATTCGAGAAGGAATAAGTGAAATTGGGCCTATAACCCAACGTCCCATGTGGAGAGCACATGAGGACATGTCAAGGGAGTTGACCCTTGATGAAATACACTATGGAAGTTGACCCTGATGTTTCTAGAGGGTGTAGCCTGTAGAAGTCCACATGGAGTGCCATGCGTGACAAACTCTCTCCAGATCATACTCCTCTGTGAATTGAGTTGAGTTGATATGTGAGGACACTTATTTGAGAAGGGATAAGTGGAACACTTATTCGAGAAGGAATAAGTACATTTGGGATTATAGCCCATCGTCCCATGTGGAGAGAACATGAGGACATGTCAAGGGAGTTGGCCCTTGATGTCTCACACTATGGGGAGTTGATCCTAAGTGTTCCTAGAGGGAGTAGCCTCTAGAAGTCCACATGGGAGTTCCGTGTTTGACAAATATTTTACTACTATGGTGGTTTTGTACCACTAGCGGAGACTGCATGTCTCTGGACAGTAGTTGTGTACTACTATGGAAAGATACCTCCTTAGCTAAGAGGGAGTGTTAATGTTTCAACATCGGGAAAAACTTCTCCTACAAAAGGGAGATAGGATACATTTATCACAAAGGTGCACTTGTGATAAATGGGCCCAGACGTAGTCCTTCCTTGATCATGACAAGGAATGATATGGAATCGAGGTGCTTGAAGTGCTTTCCATGTGTCAATCAACATCAAGTCGACATTCACTCATAGGTGTGTGCCTGTGGTGAAATATCTTGGTATAGTCTTTGTCCTAGTCATGGCGATTTGACAAGGAATGATAAAGACTCAAGATGCTATATGATATTACATGCAGACCCAAAGTGAGCCTAATCTTAGAGAGAGTTAATTGGCTCAAAGGGAGAGCTGCAAAAGGAGTTTCTCCTCGGTTCAGGTGGGAGAGAGATGTCTCCCAAGACTGACAGACAAATGTCATGAGTCTAGGGTGAAGTTTGTATACTTCAAAGACAAGAGTGGCATGTTGCATAATGTCTCCCTCGTTGAGAGGGAATGTTGATGTTTAGACAACATCAGGAAGACATTCTCTAAAGATAATAATTAATAATACAATTATTATTGATTATTAAATATAGTATATGATAAGTAAATGATAATAATAAATAGTTATTGATTATTCAAGGGATGCATCCATTCATGAATGGTCACCTTATGTTCCCTATATATGGAACACTCATTATTGTAATAATACATCGAATATCTCTCATATCTTATATGAAGAAAAACAACAAGTGATACCTCTCCAGGTGGTCAATAATGCAATTCTACCTCTCATTGGATATATTTGTGTTAATCACTTTGGGACTACTTCTACACCCTTGATTATTTCCAGAAACCCTGGGTACACTTGCTACACCTTTGCCAATTTCTAGGAAAATTGGTGAAACAGTACAATGAGAGCTTCACCAAGCTCCAAGTAAAAATTTTGAATTTTAATGCAACATCTAAAATTTTGTTTCACTTACTTGAGGTTTCTTGGATCTAATCCTTGTCCTCTCTTAGGGTTTAGCCATGAACCCTAGGGTATTATTCTCTACAAGACTTATCCAAGACAATACAATGATATAATACAATGACAATAATGAATATGGCTAGAGCTCTCTCCTCCATTTATATATACAATAGGCGAGTGAGGCTTGTTATAGTAGGATTTGTACTTGTTCGAAAGCTCCAACGCAAATCCCCAAATCTGCATAACTATAGGATATCCTACCATTGTCACCTTAGTAAGAAATCTCCTCGTTTTAGTGATGGAGGAGGTCCACCAGAAGGGAGGATTCCCCGGTGACCTCAAGGGATCAAAGTAGAAATTTTGTTAGCCAAGCCTACCACCCCCTCTCTTGATCACCTAAGTCAAGGTCTAGGTCAAGGAGTACTCGAAGGTAAAAGATGTTTTGAGTACCTACCTGAAACAAGAATGCTTATAACATATATATGATGATTTCCAATTACAAGTATGCAAACAATACCTCTTTAAGAAACTAGAAAACAAAGATCACTATTGCTATTATGAAATTGCAGAAAATTACAATAGTACAACAACAATAGATAAATTATAAGAACAACAAGAAATACACTTCAAAATTTCAAAAATTTACCATGAAAACGCATTAACTCAATAAAACAATGTCCATTTGTTAGATGCAATTTCTAGGTATGTTTGTTGATTAATGTTGGTTGTCATTGATGTCAACCCTTGAAGAAAGACCCGTAGCACAAAGTTTTGGGTAATGGACCCAATAGTGTTTGATGTAAATATG